>JAFBJS010016850.1:27886-104584 GCA_016785265.1 Paraplagusia blochii | reverse complement strand
CTAGAGATGGAGCTACCAGGTAGGAGACAAAGAGGAGATTGATGGATGCAGTGAGGGAGGACATGGAGGTAGTTGGAGTCAGAGTAGAAGATGGAAAATGTTGATTAGTTATGGAAAAAGAGACTAGCTGAAGGTAGAAGACATATATTTATATATATCTCTAAATATGTGTTATCATTATGTATACATACAATTGTCTCAGACAAATCGTGTCAGCCTGTCACTCTTGAGCGCCTCCTGTGTCAACTAGTGAATGATTTTAATGTTTTAGTGTTGTGGGTGGACAGGGAGCGGGGGCATAAAATGGAAAAGCAATTGTATTTTATAGTCTGCATCTGTTTAAGTGTGTGATAACACAACAACAACCCCTCGCTCTTTTCCTCTGTCATGTGGGCATCATCAGGGAGACTCCGCCCCCCAGCTCTCAAGACAAATCTGTCCCTTATCAGGCCTGTTGTTACTGCAGGTTGTCATCCACTAAATGGCTCCCTGTCATGTTTCCCTCTGACAGCCCTGTCACGTGTAACAATGTTATCGTTACTCTGGTTTAGTGCAAATAGACCATGTGCTGCAGGGGGCGTCGGTCAGACCTCCCCCGGGGAGTGGCCCGATACAGATGAGGCGGAGACAAAACACCGAGACATGTTTCTGTACATAAAAATGGGAGTTTAATTGAAACTTCGGTATCAAAAAATAGCAATATCCATACTTCACAGCCACGAGTCACACAGCTGAACTGAACCGCCGTGATGCTGCGAGGTGACAACTATGAAAGCTGCTGAACCCGTTGTTTGACTTTCCGTACAACTCAAAGTCATTGACAAAACAGAAACCAGGTGGATTTCTCTCCATTCAACACAGCCTAACTCATTAAAGAATTTCTATGACATTCAAATGCTCTTTTCAAATTTAAGTAAACCTCTTTTTTTTAACTCTGTTTAACATCAACAACTTCGTCAGTGCATCCTCCACATAAAAAAAAAAAAAAAAAAAAAACATGGTGAAATGTAGAAAATAACTTAAAGGAATGCAAACCAAAGGCCAAGTAGGATATGCAAAAATTTCAATGGCGGGTGAGAGGGATGCTGGGGGATTAAGCAAAAAGGAAAAAAAAACAAAAAACAAAAATAAATAAATAAATAGCCACAGAGTGTGGAATGTCTACTTGTTTACAAATAAATTAAAGCAAAGGATGTGGGGAGAAAAAATGTACACACAAAAAGGAAAAAAAAAAGTACTGTACAATATTTGATTTTAATAATAAAAAAAAATTAAGTTCATGAAAATTGCATTGATTGTGCATTTCACACCCCAAACCCTGAGGGAGGCCAGGGGCCGGGGCCATGTAGTGTTTAAGCAGTGAGATGGGGGGAGGCGAAAAAAAAAAAAAGACAAAAAGACGAGAGGCGAGTCATGAGGGCCACACACCCCAGAACAGGTATTGTAGGAGAAGAAAGGGTGGGGGGGGCGGTGAGTGTGTGTGTGGTGACATTTTGTAGACATTCAGAAAAAAAACAGGATCCAGTTTCCAAACACCTGTTCAGGCTATAGAGTGAGTAAGCAGCGTTTTTAAAGAGAGCGACGCAGAGTTTGTGTCGAGAGTGTTTCAAGTATTCCATTGTCAGGGAAGAGCCCCCTCTCCCCGCCCGCCCATCTCATCTCCTTCTCTTATCTAATGCTATTTTAGCCTCTTCTCAGGGGGCTGCTTGGCTTACAGTGATAGAGGGAGGGGAAAAAAGAAGAGGGAAGGGGAAAAAAAAAAAGTCAACAAAAACAGCCTTTAACCCCTACTTCCATCAAAGTACAGGCGACTCCAGCAGCAGGCCCAAGGCAAACCCAAAGGAAAGCAAGAACTGTTGTTTGACGAAAGCCCCCTTCTTAAAAGCAGCTTTCCCAAAAAAAGGCACTCCAAAATCAAAAAGTAAAACATTTAAATTAAAAGAACAGAAAGAATAAGTATAATTTCAAGCTCTATGAGAGCCGCCTCGTCTGATCAGGAGGGCCTTGCCAGCTGCATACACCAGCCTAGTAATAAAACAATAGACATAAGGTTGAGGGGTTCAGGGCTGGGGGAGGGGGTTGGTGGCTGGTAAGACCATCCCAACAGCAAAAAATGTCTCCCCGGTAGGAAACAGGTGAATAATTAACTTAAAGGGGGGAAAAGACTGGGAGAACAACAAGAACAATAATAACTTAGAAATTCCCTACAAAAAGAGAAACATTAAATTTAACAGTTTTCTGAACCCGGCCGCTCAGGTACTAGTCGGGCGAGAGGCCGCACTCATCATTCCCGCCCCTTCCTCCCCCCCACAAAGTCTTGTCTTTCCCCAGTCCATGGGTGCCACCAATCAGAGGCTCTCCTTGCTCGAGCTTGTGCTTGACGAAGAGTCCGTGTCGATGGTCCTGAGGCGGATGTCGCCCGTGACCGGTTCTTCCGAGGAGGACTTGGGCGTCTCTGTCGTCGTCCTCATCCAAGGGTGGTCGCAGATCTGCTCCAGGGTGGGCCGGTCCGAGGGCCGCAGGGCCAGGCACCACTTGATCAGCTGCTGGCACTCTGCAGGAGAGAGGAGGAGGCCACAAGACTGGGTTAGAAGGTGGAGGCACAACACATGGTGTATGTGACTCAGTTTGTATAGATCTCTGTGGGGGTCGGGGGGGTCACTGTAGGTTCTCAGCCAGTAAAAGCACAGCACTCACTCTCTTTATTAAGTTACTCTACTGGGGTAAATACACAAACTGTACCAGGGGAAACAATAAACAACCAAAACCTTCCTTCTGTTCCTTTTTTCCCCCCTCTCCATGGATGATAAATCTGTCTGGCAGCCGCTGCGGCCCATAATTGATGGGTTGTAAACTGATTTACACTGCAGTTTGCAACTGGAAGGTGGAACCGAAGGGTGCGGTACCGGCTGCTGTGGCTAGAGGGCATCAGAGCTCTGTTTGGTGGTGTAGCAGCGGCTGAACTTACCAGCAGAGACCCTCCTCCTGAAGTACAGTCGCCCTTTGAGGATCTCTTCGTCCTGCTCGAAGGGGATGTCTCCGCACACCATGTCGTACAGCAGGACGCCGAGCGACCAAACCGTCGCCGAGCGACCGTGGTACCTGTGGAAGCGGATCCATTCTGGCGGGCTGTACACTCTCGTACCTGGGAAGACAAGGAACGAGATTCAGGGTTGAGTTGAGGAATATATAGAACTGGAGGATGATGGGAGAAAAAAAAAGAGGCATCTGTGTCAGAAACGGCTGAGTCACAGTAGAAAAGCTCTTTCCATAGCCACAAAACAAACCGACTGAACCCTCCCCTCCATGTCTCCCCTCCCTCCCCCTGAAGTAGGAGGACCTTGGAAACCAAACAAAACAAAAAAAAAAGGCAACGTGAGCCCATCACGTGAAGAGCCGACTCGGGTTTCACAACAAACAGATGTTACGTGGCACTGACCTAATACCTACTAACTGTGACTCACGCTCGACTCAACATCACAACAGTCGGGAAGTACAGTCTATGAGTCAAAAAAAAAACAAACTAAAGTACATTTTTTAAATACACAACAACACAAGATTTCCCGGGCTGTCTGTGTGAGTCACTGCGTTATTCACAGACACGAGACGTCACTTTTGTGATTACTCGTGATTCGATTCCCTTGTGTTACAATAATAAACAGTGAGACCCCCGGGTGAGGAAAACCCTCCACCAAAAACAGACCCACTGCGTCACGGGCTCGTGAACGCCTCCGTGTCTGAATATAGCATCAAGGGCGAACAAACTGACGGATGGACAGAATACAGCCAGGGTGAGCGGTTCTCACAGAGCGATAGCTGTGTTGAATCAAGGCGGTGATGGCAGCGGCTTACCGTCGAAGTCGGTGTAGACCGTGTCCTTGAGAATCGCCCCTGAGCCAAAGTCAATAAGCTTGAGCTCCCCGGTGCGGAGGTCCACCAGCAGGTTCTCATCCTTGATGTCTCTGTGTACTACGCCGCAGCTGTAGCAGTGTCTCACCGCCTCCAAAACCTGGCGGAAAAAGCCCCGGGCCGTGTCCTCGTCCAGGGCGCCCTTCTCCGTGATGAAGTCGAAAAGGTCCTTGACGAGCTCCGGCCTCTCCATGACGATGAGCCAGCCGTCCGCGCGCTCGTAATAGTCCAGCAGTTTGATAACTCCGCGAAACGACGAGCTGACCTTCTTTAGCAGCAGGATTTCCAAAGGCAACATAGTCCCGTTCTGTCACAAAAAAAAAAAAAACACACAGGGGGCTTTAGAGACGACAACACGGCCATTCTACACACCACCCACACCAACCAACCCCCACCCGCAGCAGCAGCAGCAGCTGCCGAGGGTGGGGGACCAAAACAAACCGCACATACACGCTCACATCGGGCATGACTACTTACAATAGTGCCCCACTCGGTCACCCTCTCCTTCGCGACATGTTTCACAGCGACCTGAAAACGAGACAAAAATCATCAGGGAATGTTTTCAGACACAAACGATGGTTAAATATCCCATTCCCCCGGTGTGACAGTGAAGGCACCGCCACATGTCGGATCAAAACACAGACCCACATCCCCCCGGTCATCTCCCTGTGTTATATCCCTACCGGTGCGCCATCGGAGATCCGACTGCCGGCGTACACTGTCCCGAATCCACCGCTGCCCAGCACGGATCCTACTTGATAAACCTTCTCGAAGGCTTCCTTCTCCACTTTGACTGCAAGTAAAAAGTGTAAAAAAAATATTAATATTAACGCTGGAGGGGTAATAAAATTAAGCCATAAAACTGACTCCACATTCACAGTAGGCTGAGAGGGGAAAAACGAGAAAAAATATATTTCCCGAAATCCAGTTTAAGGGTGATGCTGATCTCGATGAACCTACCCTGCTGGAGCTGGATCTTCACTTGTAGGTGGTCCATACTAGAAGGGTTGCAAATGTGGGAAAATGAGCCCAACTTTGACAGCAGCATATTCAATCAGAGGGAGGAGAAGGGGGACGAGGAGACGGTTCCCACTGAGCCGCAGACGCTGCCGAACAGGAGCAGCAGTTGTGTGTGAAGAAAAGAAGGTTGAAAACCGGCGTCCGCGGATCGTTCTTGGCTGCAAACGAATGGTAGATCCGAGACCAGCAGCAGTGCGACAACTCCGCCGCGCCGCACCGCGCCCGTCAGCGCCGCGTCACGACTGTTGAGTCGTAAAGTGTTTCCCAAAAACGAGCATTAAAATATCACATTTGCGTCTTCCGCTCGGGCGGTTGCGACAAAAACAGTCCTCCCAGACTTGGTAAGCCAAACACGGTGATGTGTTCCGCAGCCGCGTCGACGCTTGAATGCGTTAAGAAGCCCGGTACGGTATCTTATCTTCCTGAAGAGTCGCCGCTGTCTGAGCTTTGGCGCGGTCTCCACAAGCCAATATTTTGACGCGCAGAGGAGCTGTAGTATCCCTACGCCACCAATACAAACCGACGCTTTTCTATCATTTAACCTTTATACCGTCGTAAAATGAAATAACATAGTGAGAAATAGTCGCGTCCACACACGGATTAATGAAATTGTTATTCTATTGGCATTTTCGTCAAAAAACAGCCAACGAAACGAGTGTTTTCAGCGGGGACTACTTTCTCATAGTATAGACGCTCAAGGATTTTGTCTGGAAGCTCTGTACACTGTGGTTCACTATGGAGCTGCTGGCTTCGGCCAATCAGAGGGCGTATAAAAATACAGTGTTTCGACTCCGGACCAATGGAGGGGACGTTTTTATAATAAAGCAGGCGTATGAGCGCACGTGGCGGCATTTTCTGATCGTCTTCTCTCCTCCCTCCTTCACCGCAGTTCTGCAGTCACTCACACACACACACACACACACACACTACACTGTTAAAGTATAGAGTGATGGAAAAACGTTTGTTTTTGTTTCGCTTTTCACAACAAAATAAAATGTCCCTCGGTTGCTGGGTTATTTCCATGCTGCATAATTGTTTTAGTTATTTTCAGGAAGTCTCTTACTGTAATGTTGATATATTGTTTACATCACTGATGCACTCAGGAGAGAGGATATGCAGAATTATTTGGTAAATAATTTAATAATAACTATATTAAGTCATGAAAAGAAATAAAGAAACTAATTAAAAAAAAATCAAAAATGGAATATGAGAATATTAGAATACTAAAAATGGAATTGTCTGAACACATGATTAGCAATAGCTTCACAAATGACAAGTCATGGAATGCTGAGTCAGTAGAATCAAGTTGGACTAACCTGTCTACCGTTAGTATCCAGCGACAACTCAACAGCCTGTCCACGCAACAAACAAGAAGCAAAACAACTCTAGTTAGTGCCTGCGCTAGCCTGGTGTCTGATGCTAAGATCAAAGCAAGACAAACAATATCACAGGCATGGATCAAAGGCAAAAATAAATATGTAGCATCATTGCTGCCCACTGAGTTTAAAGGTAGGTCGGGACATTATCTAATGTCGTTAAGTTATGGAACATTTCAGGGTTGAAGCCGTTACCAAAAACAAGTCCAAATTACTTCAAATCATCTCAGCAATGACATACACCTAAACACACAGGAATGTTCTATGCTTGATGTCTTTTGAAAACATAATAAAACACTTTGACAGTTTTCCATGTCCAGCTTAGGTATTTGTTTTAGTACAATGTTAAATAGAACTCACTGGAACTCCCAGGAATAAATACATGCAAACAAGCCATTCCCTGGGAATAGGCACATGCAAATTACGTCCTAATAACTTCCACAGTATTTTTTAATATAAAGTAGTAGCAGAGAACTATTTATGGAACCATAACTATAATACAGACGGCAGCGGTGGTCTAGTTGTTAAGGAAGCAGACTTGGGTCCGCAAGCCCTTGGGCTCGAATCCACCAGCTGCCAGGTTGCCACTGAGGTGCTTTGAGCATTGCACCATACAGACCCACATAACTTCCAATAGGCTCAGCACCCACAGAAAGGCTAACAGTATGACCAGCGACGTACAAGCAGATGAAAAAAAAAAACAAAACGTAGAACTATAATACAGTTGAACCTTGAGATACAAGCACCTTTACAGGCGCCAACACTAGGTGGCCGAGGACTCGGAATAGCCCAGGCTGTTAGTTCACTTCACATGTTTGTCGTACCCACCTCTTGCGAGTCAATTAGCACAAACAAAGGACATTTTTTTCTGTTATTGCTAGTAGGAAACAAAGTTTTGTCATGTGTTATTTTAAGTTTCCCTTAGGTTTAATCGATATTGTGGGGTGATTTCACAAATATGTGCAGATGCAGTGCTGTGGGTTGACCACTGGGACTGAACCACAGCAGCAGAGAGCAACAATAACTTGGGCAAGAGTTTGTGGAACCAGCTGTCCTGTTTTGGGAGGTAAACTTTCCACTTTTACACATCTGCTGTGACCTTGGCTGTCAGTAAACTTTCCACGTTTTATCTTCTGGTGCCTCTGATAACCCAGTGTGTGTGTGTCTGTGTGTGTGTGTGTGTGTGTTGCAAACTAAATAGAAGCATCAGAGAGTTCCAGAGAAGCGTATCTCTTTTTAACCATGCCGACCGTGGAGTTATGTAAATGAGAACACACACAGGCAGCCTATACCACAACCTCTAAGCTCAGCTGAGATGAGGATCTTCCATCACGACCTGGTCAAACATCCTTTATATATCATCTCACCAAGTAACCAGTGGATGTTTTGCACCCTTCGTAGAAGAGTGTGACGATTGGCACATTTTCTACTTTCTAACCACTAATACTAATGCAGATGCTGCGGGTTCATATAGGGAAAATCTCCAGGGTTGATTTGCTTTTATCTTAAATAGCCAGGAGTTCATCACTTTAATGGAATACACTTCAAAGAAGATGCATTCACCTCTGCAACTCAACATTAACAACACATAATTCCCTGCAGGAACACCTTGCACCTCTGCTTTGAGATCATCCTCTGGTTACGGCTTTTATTTTCCAAGGCAGGGAGGTTCACTTTGACCCATTCCATTGTTGGAAGGAACTGTGTGTAATAGTCTGCACGGCAGAACTCCAGGGCTCCCCTTAAAGCCAACAGTAGAATTACTATGAGGATCCTGCTGGTATTTATATGT
Source organism: Paraplagusia blochii (assembly GCA_016785265.1). NCBI lineage: Eukaryota > Metazoa > Chordata > Actinopteri > Pleuronectiformes > Cynoglossidae > Paraplagusia > Paraplagusia blochii. The sequence continues at coordinate 96,487 of JAFBJS010016850.1, read as the reverse complement.
TTCCTATCAGGGCTTAGACAAATGAGCTCCAGTGACTTGTAAATACCAGCTACAACGTACAGCACGACAGGAGTCCGAGGTGATCATTGTCACCCGACACCCCATCACGCTGCCTGTCGCCGCGGCAGGTACGAGTGTGGACAGGTGCACCGTAGTGATGGTGTCTAGTTTGTTGTGTTTACTGCCGTTCACGCAGCAAATTCTTGGGACGGGTGTCAGCGATCGTATGACCACCGGCGTTTAAAAAAGATACGGGATGATACGGAGGGACGAAAATAATCATCGCAGTAACTATTCGTTCCTGCTGGTGTTCGACGAGGTGCCGCTGCACAACACTGGAGTGGTTACAACAAACTGAAACGTAAGAGTCCCATTTGATGAGGTGACGCAAAGGTTGACTGTTTCTGTCCTTAAATGTTCTCTACATCAGGGGTTCCCAACCACTGGGCTGGGCACCCTGCCAGTCCGAAGGTCATTTGCGTGTAGGACGCAGTGGTAAAACTTCAGTTTTACTACTTTACTTCACTAATCTAGTCATACTGTATCCCCTTATTTTTTAAATTTAAAAATAATCTGTTGAACAAGTCAGGTTCAGACTCGGGTACTAAGAGAATAACGTAAGAAGTCTTTTATTTTGAAAATGTAATAGTCTTTCAACCAACGTGTTGTGGTATTACCACTTTGCAGTCATTGTTGATGGGTGAAGGACCAGTGGTCTACATCAATGATTCTCAACTGGTGGGTCGCAACCCGATATTGAATCACGTCATCATGTTGACATGTTTCTCAACATGTTTCAAACCCACTGCTCCCTATTGTGAGCCTCCTGTGGGTGGCGGCTTTGGCTGAGAACCCCTAGTCTACATTGTCCCCCAGTGAATTTCTACTAAATCTACTCATCTAGTCAAGTATATATTTGGCTCACACAATGGTTCTCAAGTTCCCAAATATTGTAAGTTAAAAAAATTCAAAAACCTTTATTACTCAGTTGGAAACTTGTTTTTAAGTGGAGTTATTAACGTTTTATGATGTTGATTATTTCCTTCCTCCCCAGGCAGTGTCATGAGTAAGTGAAACAGTCGGAGCCTTTGTGCATCTGCTTGTTGACAACTGTTTCAGCACGGCTCCAATTATTTGATCCATAGCTATAAAGTGACAAATAAAAAAAAAGGAAGGAGAAGAAGGACCTGTTGCCTGCAGTTGTCCTTCCGTCCTCCTCCTCATTTCTTTTTACCCGGGTCTCTCTTATTGCTGCATGCCTGAGATGCCTCCCATTTTCCTCTGCTCTAATTACTGCCTTTAGTAAAGTGTGTCAGCGCGCTGAAATAGTTTTGATAAGGGGTACGGCTGCGTTAGCATCTGTAATTTGATGGGTTTCATTGGGGACACATAAAACTAAGACTCACCAGAGGGTACGTGACCACATCACAGTCACGGGGTCAGATGCTGTTATTTTTAGCCCCATCGAGCTAGTCCGATGGCAGCCACATCATTTTGGTAAGCCGCTGATTGAAATCGATCCAGCTTGGTTGAGCTGGTGCTCGCTGCCAAGGGAAATCTGAGGGCCTGAATTTGTCAAGCCTCGCGCTGGGGTTAGGTTCCTCCAACAGGCGTACAGGGTATACAGCGTATGTATTGTATTCCCTGTCTTCAGCGGCGCTGTCCTGTGGTAAATTTACTGGAAATGAGCCCTGGAGAAGCTAAAGTTAAGAGTATGAAGATCTTAGCGGGACGGGGCTAGATTTAGGGACATTTTCTTTATTGTCTTTATTGTTAATGAGGAAAGGGCGCCACCTTCTAAATATTGATAGATTATTGACAGATAAAGGGGGAACAACTCATGTCTTCACACTGTACAATCATACAAGACAGTGACTCCTCCAGCAAGAACTGTTTTGGATAACAGTCACAACCCACTGCTCCCTGTGCGCTTGAAACTGCCCACTGTTGGATGTGTTAAATTCCGTTGTGTACAGTGTTGTGGATCAGAATGTCACCATGACAAGGGGTTTTCCCTCCTCCTTTCCTTTGGAAGCAAAGAAGAAAAAACTGGACTTATTGTCACTTATAGGAACCTATGTAATTGTACTGTAGTGCTGTAGGTGGACCGTGAACTAAAAAAAGTGTCTCAGTCATACTCAGAGGCCGGTTAGCTCAGTTGGTTAGAGCGTGGTGCTAATAACGCCAAGGTCGCGGGTTCGATCCCCGTACGGGCCATTCACCTTTTATCAGTTCCTTGTGCAGCTGTTAATTCATCTGCATAGAGTCCTAGGTCTGATAACCTGAGGGCCTCTTCGGGAGCAGCCTTTCAAAAAGAAGAAGCGGGAAAGCAAACTCTGTGTCGTTGCAAAAAAATAAAATGTGTCCTCTGTATTCAACACGTCACCAAAGTGAACAGAGGGCAGCTTTTTGTACCTGGGGAGCAGTGAGTGGGGACGGTGCCATGGTCAGTGCCCCTCAGTGGTAACTTGGCGGTTGGTGTACTTGAACCTGGAACCCTCCGATCCTCAAACCTGTTCCTTGACCCCAACTAATAGTTCAACTAACAACAGGTCAACTGCTGCTATTTACACAACAATTTTCCAAAAGATTGGGATAATTGATGTACAACCTTAAGGAAACGCACTTGGGTCCACAAGGCCCCCGGTTCGAATCCCTCTACCGCCAAGTTACCGCCGAGGTGCCCTTAGCATGGTCCCCACATACTGTTCTCTGGGCACTGGCTCAGGCGGCTGACCCCTGCTCACTACGCTGATGTGTTAAGTCAAGTAATTTCCTGAAGGATACTTCAGAGGGATTAATAACGATCTAAAAATAAAAAAGTCAAAACATTTAAAAAGCTTCTTGTCACTTGGTGCAACACCTGTACAGTTGAGGTCAAAGCCTCTGGCCATGTGTGATCCACGCCAGCCAGGTTGCTTTATGGATTACTGTCTGGACTCAGCGTTATGTAACGATGTCAGTTCCCTGGTGAGACCTGTAATCTTGCAGCAACATTGCATAACTGTTCATTAGTCTAATCTACCCCGACTCCAACACACCTTTGCTTTCTACCCTTTACGTATATAACTGCTTCATTTGCATGGCTGAATATACATCGCAGAGAGTGGACAGACAGCTGCGGTAGATGAGAGTGACCATAAAGTGCAGACAGAGAAATGCCCCCAGGGTCAAACTGATACAGTATGTAGGTGAATTGAATTTTTTCGGCTCAAAGTTCAGACCAGGATACAGTGAACGCAGAAACTCCGTTGAGGACAGTGTCTTTTGTTGTGGAATATTTTGAGGACAAATTAAATAATGGTGTAAAGATGTATCGTCTTTGAAGGTAATGCGTCGTCTGCTCTGATGTGGGTTTCGGAGGAAGTCCCAACACATCGCCTCAAAGTTTCATTGTATTGCCAAAACAAGTCACATGATGCTGGACATGGTGACGCTGATGTCAATGATTTGTGTGGAGTTTTAATCAGTTTTCCACAACAATTCACTTTGATCGGTAAATGTTACGACAGCTTTCGGATGTTTTATACGAAACTACGGAGGAAGTATACAGAACCAGACTGGTGTGAACTGAGTTGAAGGTGATTGTTTTTTATAAACAACAACCACAAGAAAACATTTAGATGGAAACACATGCTCTGTGGTCATTTTAGTTTCGGGTTTTGGCGTGCCGTCTGAACCAGAACTCCGACCGCAAACCATTTTGTAGCGGAAAAGATTAGCACGGTTTGGACGGAAAAATTCAAAACAGGTGTTAAGTTTTTTTTTTTTGCCTCCGCTCTAATGGGGTTATCCTCGGTGGACCATGTGGAGGCAATTTGAGCTATCAAAGAGACATCGGCAGATTTACTCGATTGCAGACGTAAACGGTTTAGATAGCGAATGGAGTTTTCACCGCCCCCCCCCTCCCCTCGCCCGAGCAGCTGCCCCGGCTGTTAATCCTCAGCAGCAGAGCTGGTGCATATGCATCCTCACACTGTATACATGCACATACATGAAAGTTTGAACTCAGCGCCGGCCTTCTCTCCAGCGACTTGATCCATTTAACTGGCCATCCCTGTCTTAAGAGGATACTGAGACCAAAGCTTTAAATCCCACAAACCTTAGGGGAAACCAGACCACTGTTAGTCCACAAGGCACCAATTCCACCAAAACGTAAGAGCCTTTTATTTAGATAATAAAAAAAAAACATTTAACTGGCTTTTTTTTTTCTAAAATATATTTTAAAAAGTAACAAAATTATTTAAAAAATGCTATTGATTTTTTTTTCTTTCAGCTGCAACAGGTGAACTGTACAAAACTAACTCAGGGAATCTTGTTTTCGGATCGATAATCCCGTATCTATACATCTATCTATGGATAGCTTACCAACATCGTAGTTAACCATTTTGACAGTGTCATTCGAGGTCAGTAAATACACATGTAAAATGCACTATTTATATATGACAAAATTATAGGCTGTCATGGGCCTTATGGTCCAGAAAGTACAATATATGTGTATGTTTATATCTACGACCGACACCAGATCCCTGAGCGTTTCCACTACCGAGGTGGTCGCTTCGTCTCCCCTCTGAGCCTGGTGGCCGACCCCGGCTGGTTCATCGTGGAGGTAAAAAGAAATATTGGACCCAGATTTTTTTCTCAAGATGTGTATAAGAGACAGGCATCGTAGTTAACCATTTTGACAGATTTTTGAGTGTCATCCGAGGTTAGTATGTACACACATAGAGCGCACTTTTTATATATGACAAAATTATAGGCTGTCATGGGCCTCATGGTCCAGAAAGTACAGTACATGTGCATGTTTATATATATGTATGGACATTGTTGACGTGCTGTGGCAAACCCTGAGAAAGGGACAATCTGAAAGGAGAAGAAAATGTTTATCTATGTATACAGTATATACATACATACATATGTATATACACTTATGTATATGAATATGAATATATATATATCTACAGTATATACATATATATATAGTATATAGATATGTATATATTTTTTTTTCTTCTCCTTTCAGATTGTCCCTTTCTCAGGGTTTGCCACAGCACGTCAACAATGTCCATACATATATATAAACATGCACATGTACTGTACTTTCTGGACCATGGGGCCCATGACAGCCTATAATTTTGTCATATATAAAAAGTGCGCTCTATGTGTGTACATACTAACCTCGGATGACACTCAAAAATCTGTCAAAATGGTTAACTACGATGCGGGTAAGCTACAAATTATGTTTTATCGGAGCATTACAGCTACTGCAGTCAGGAGCCTGGCGGAGTAATACTGTACAGTACTGTACTCTGATTGGACGGAGAGAGTATTACTGTAGTGGTGCAATGTTATGCTGTGGGTATAAGGACCCCAAAATGCCACTGGTTTAGAGACATGTTTCCAAAGCGGATTTCAAACTCCAGTCTGGAATCACCACCGAACAGCTAAGTACCAACAATGGGACCAGATAATGACACGACAGAACCGATTATGTTTGACACCAAACTCCCCCAACTATTAAACTCAGAAAATGAAAATGAAGAATTTGACGAATTTGTGGTAGAAGAGTGAACGAAAAAAACTTTGTGTATAGTTTTGTATGTTATCTGTTACAAACATGTTGAGAGTTATTCTGAGAAGACTAAAATTCAACATATCTAATAATTTCATATCGTACGATACATACTTTGATTTATGTTCTGTTCCTATTAGATCCAAACAAATGCTAAGACGTTTTTTGTAGATTTTCATGTTTTGTAGATTGTAGTCGTAACCTTATAATAATCGTCTTCTAACTAAATGAAGTGACCACCCCTCGGCCCCCGCCCCTTACAGCAACCAGCTCGTGTCATGACAATTGGCTCCTATATGCTCTTTGGCCCTGGTTGCGAGCGATCTGATTGGCTGGTCAGTGTGACAGACAGAGTGCTGACTCTGTGTCTGCGAGCATTCAGGCTGCCTGGTCAGCAGGTCTGTGCCCACCGACACACACACACACACACATACACAGGTCTACCCAGGGAAACATGTCTACATGCAGGAACACGTACCGTGTATCGGTGCACGCTTCATGCAGCTGTGCAGCTCATTTTGCATTTATGTTCCACCTTCCTCTCTGGACTGAGGTCAGGTCATGACTTATTCACCAGAGAGGCTGAAGACTGATGAGCACATGTCAGTGAGGAGGGTCTGAGAGGAGAAACCTAAAACTCTGCTGCTCTAATCCATGGGCCTGATGTTGGGACTCAATGACAATAAGAGACAAAGCAGCGGTGGACTCCCCACCTGTGACACCAGTGACACCGGCACAATACCCCACTGCACCATCGCCCCTCCCCCAGCATCGCCCTCTCTTATCAATATCCAAATCCTTCACACCTGAGTGACTGAAACAAACTCATCAGTAACTGTGGAGGGGAGGCTGGGGTCTGGGGTCTACATGACCAGGTCTGTGGTCCAGGGTGGGCTCCATTCAGGTCTACAAGATCAGGGTAATAAAAGAGGGTTCAGGTGGAAGGATGACTGGTAGGTAATTACTGACGCCTCTGTTAGAGAAGAGACCGTGTGTAGTTGTTCTTGTCATTTGTAATGACTGGTAATTAAGGACGTCTGATAATATCAGTCGGCCGATGTGATGGGACTATTTCACCCAATCACAGTGCACCGTCACAGACACTCAGACGTGAACCCCTCGGACTATTCAATTAGACTGTTGATATGAGATATATGTTGGAGAAATATTCACAGACTGATTTAGAGTTTTATTTGACGTTTATAGACGCAAACAGTCGCAGCCTTTTAGTCAAATCCTAAATCATTAATTTCCTAAATCTTATAAAAAAATAAGTCAACTGTAATGACACAGTCCTTATGTGAGAAAATGGACAACGATCACAGGGGTTGTGGAATGATTCCAAGTCCCATGACAGACATACAGCCAGACAGACAGGCAGAGAGACAGGCAGAGAGATAGACAGGCAGACGGACAGACAGATAGACAGAAAACGGGATAGACAGACTGATAGACACAAACACAGACAGACAGACAAATAGATATAGAGATAGATAGATACATAGACAAACAGACACACACAGACAAACACACACACACAGACAGAAAGACAAACACACACAGACACACAAGCAGACAGATAGATTGATAGATAGATAGACAGATATAGGGACATATAAGACAGGTTGAAAAAATATTACATTAGAGAAAATGAGAATGTGGCCAACAGATATGGAAGGATAGTGAGAGATGCTATGATGACTGAGCCAATCAAAAGACAAAACAGGAACAGAAGAGCAGGAACAATTAGCCAATAGCATGTACTCGTTGTATTAGCTTATAGTATGCTGTGTACGATCTTGTTATCTCAATTTCAAAACAGAAATCCTGCAGAACTTTTGCATACACGCCACACACTTCATCGGATTAAAAAAAAGACGCAATCTACTGATTTGCGAAAAAGAGAACTGTGATGTAGAGAGGGAACTATTTGTCTAAAAAGTGACAAGTACCAGAATGAACTGCTGTAACCTTTTCAGACAAGAGGGCACACACACACACGCACCCACACGCAAACAGTTAATGAGAATTAATCGAGGAACATCATCTATGAAATGCCACGGACTAATTGCACGTCGATAGGCTTCGCACGCTCAGCAGTTTGAACCACCAACCTTCAGTCCTTCGCCATAATTGGTTACCTTTCGCGTTGTAATCACAACCAAAGCCTTTGAAAACACACCAGGCTAAGTGATAATTACACATAACCTTTTCCAACGTGTTCTGATGAGTGTAAACAAACTTCCCGCCTCACATGTCAATATTGGATCATGTAAGTCAGAGTCAATAATTGTGACGTCCGTCATAACGGCAGCAGTGGCTGACGATCGCAAACAAACATCGGACAAATGCAAATCTGAAGCCGATGATTGACAAATCCTCTGTGGTGTTGTCGGAGGGAACAGTCGCTGTGAAATGAAGTTGTTATGGACCGTAATTGGAGCTAAGTAACATTATTTTCTTAAATAACACAATCAATTCTAATGACACCGATCTGCTCCTTAATACCAGTGGATGCAGGAACTGATGTCGGCTTCCTCAAAGGTTGTTGAGGAATATTAAAAAAAGGACAAAAACAACTTGAGACAAGTTTTTAAAGACAGTTGAAATGCTGAAAAACCGAGGCGGACGGGTTTAAGGTCGTGTTTATTCTTGCCGTGACTTCGTAACAACTTGGGTCCCACACGCTAGCACCCAAAGCTACGTCAACCCAAGACAATATGCAAATCACTGCCAGTGCCTCATACCTCAGTTCTTGTCTCATGACTGAGGTGCAGATGGATTGTGGGTAATTATGGAGAGCCCTTGAACTGTGGGTAATTACAGCCAGGAATGCTCACAGCTGAGCGTGGTGCGTGAGACCGCTGGTTGGCATGGCAACAGTGAGGGTGTTAATTATTTTCTTCCTTTAAGGCAAAGGAGGAATTCCCTCTTCAAAGAACAGAAACACCTGTAAGGAGAGCCCCTCCCCCACCTGCCCCTCCATCAGCCCCCACTCTTTTTATTGCCCTGCTTCCCTGTCCTGACTCTGAGGTGTTGCCCCAGTACCTTTAGGAAAGAAAGGACAGAAGGCAAACTCCTTGTCATTGTAATCCACACCATTGAATAGAAGAGAATGTGACCTGTGCCTGTGCTTTTAACCCATCATCAAAGTGGGCAACTCTGAGCGCCCTGGGAGGTTCCATGCTGGTGGATTCTAACCTGGAACGCAACCTGGTACCCAACCCTAATACTGGGACACAGTGGTACTTCATACTATATATATATATATATATATATATATATATATATATATATATGTTAGGGGTGTGACGATTCACCGGCTACGATCCGATTCAGGAACGATTCATAAAAAACATTAAATTATTGATCCAGTTTGATCCGATTCGGTTCAGTTCGGTCCAAACTGATCAAAATGATTAATTTGCACACCCCTAATATACAGTCATGGAAAAAAATATTAGACCACTTTTTCTTTAATTTCTTGTCCATTTAAAAGTCTGCTTCCACTTAATCTACATTAATCTGGACAAATATAATAACAACAAAAAAGGCTCATAATTCAGTTTAATTTCAGAGCTGATTTCTGGCCATTTTGCATGGTTTTATTGACAGAGACAAAAATCACTTCCGTTCCTACATCACTAGCAATAACATTGTACTGACAAATACAGAACTTTTAGTCATTGTATGGTTTTGTGTTCATTGTTTCCCCCAGGTGATAAACCTTTAGTGGAACAAGGCATTAAGATGAACAAGGAATTGAAGAAAACAGCAGAGTGGTCTAATCATTCTTTCCATGACTGTATATACATACTGTATATAAATAAAAATGTATATCAGCGGTGGGTCATGAGGACCAGCAAAGCCCTCTGCTGGCCTTAAATAAATTATTATTATTTTTATTAATATAAAAAAGAGAACATTTAAATAGATGAATAAAATCTTTTCATCCAATCATATTCCAGCTAGCTAGTGTTGTCAGGTTCCATGAAATCCGCTAGAACTTTCAGATTGAAAAGTGAGGGCCCTGCCTGCTTTGAGTCATATATATAAATTGTAAACAAATACACACAGGCAAATATACATATAGTTATATGTATGCATTAATACAATCACACATGAACCTGTAGAGTTTCACTACACCGTTGTTTCATCTCATCAGGTTACTACTATTATCCACCTGTGTATACTGCATATACAATCATACAATATATGCATACACACAAACTTATATATGTGTATATGTAAATAAATATCCATAGCGTGTATATATTTACTTAGCTATTATCTTTAAGAGTTACCACATATGGGTAAATTATATATTAATATAGTATGGTCTATACTTATGATATATTATAAGTATGTTTATACAGTATGTTATTAGTTGTGCGTATACATACACATTTCATATGTAAGTATAGAGATACGCATATGCCTACACTTATGTATGCATCATGTAAGCATATGTATTTTAACATATATTATAAATTATTATAGTATATAAATATATATATATATGTGTATATATATATATATATGTATGTATGTATAATGTACAATACAACAGTACTGTAACTTGGGGGTCTGTAGGTTGGGGGGCCAGATTATAAAGATACATGGACCACATCAGGCCCCCGTGCCTCAGGTTGCCCAGTCCTGATGCATACACTAGTATTTGTGCACATAGTCCAAGAGGAAAAACAATCTGTTTCAACTCTAATTTGAGTGAAAGTTTGCTGGGTGTGCGGTCTGCGTCCCCTCACCTCTGGTCCCTGCTCTTTGATTGGTTCATCAACAGGACGCCCGTCTTTGTTTGTCCAGCACCTCAGAATACACATGCACTCAGCAGGGCCTTTGGCGTGTGCATGGGACCCTCTGTTTCCACTGTCTCGCCAGCTGATCTGGAAACAGCCATTAAGGTTATCTCTAACTTTTCCACAGCGGACAGAACAGAGAGAACACTGTGACTTTGTTTGTTTTTTTGTTTCTCCTGATGGTGGCGTGCCAGTGGTCCAGTGAGTCGACAGCCTAACCCTAACCCTGCATTCTTTCCGTTCATGTAGTGAAGATAATGATAATCCATTAAGGGATTATTGAAAAATGAGTTTATAAACTGTCGTGAAGTGGTTGCTGGGTTATTATTTGTTTTATTAGGACTCACCTGATTGAATATTCAATGAAATTCCTCACGGCAGGTGTTGAACAAGTACAAGAAGAAACACCTGGTCCTCTGCCCACAGCTTATGACGCCAGAGCTGAGAAGAAAACCACATTTAATCAAAGAGTAGGATGATGACGAAGATGATGGTGACGATAATGATTACTATTAGTACAATTCAGATGCTGCAGGGATTAACTGTAACAGCACCAGTGACTGTGAAAAACAACAGAGCATTACAAAAAAAAATCATATTTATAAAATTAATATATGTTACTGAAATTATTATGTTGAATATATTTAAATATATAAATTACACTAAATTATTTTCATTAATTCAAAATTAAAGCCAAAAAGTGTTTTCAGGAATTTCTAAGCCTCACTTTACAATAGACCTGGGGAAACTAGGGCCCGTGGGCCAGATCTGGTTCACTGGACTTTCTCATATTTAGGTTAGGGTTAAGCTAACTCTAACCTTAATAATTGATGACAATCCTTAAGTTATTTATTTTACAACTAATTGTAATTCTGGTTAAAGTTTACAAAATATCCTACTACTTACCCTCAACCTAACCCTAACCCCTAACCACTAACTCACCTTAATCCTAACCCGAACCCCTTACCCTAATCCTACCCTCAAACCCTAACCCTGGTTTAAAGCTAAGTTAGTCCTGCTGAGATCTGGTTCTCTTGGTCTTAACGTTCCATGATTGAAGTGATGACTAACAGACTTTTATCATGTTAGCATAAAGGTCCATAACATTTCCACAAATGTTAACGTAACCTTGATTTAACGTATTTCAACTGAAGCTGTAAATCTTATCTGCCTAACTTTCACGAACGCCGTGCCATTGTTCCGGATTGTTCCAGGAACAACTTGTTGACTGCGACTGCCTTTCTTCCAAACGTAATCTCTTATCAGGACAGAGAATTAAGACCAGATTAAGATAGGCTGTGACTTTCCGCTGTTTGACCACTCTGACGATAAGGTCTTGTTCCAAGGTGACCACTGGGCCCTTGATGAATGTCAAACCTCCCTCCTCTGATCTTTTTCCACTGGGAATGCTGCCACATGTGATCCAGGGCAGGTAGAGCAACAGTGGAACAGGTCACCGTGTGCTCGGTGGAAACTCCGCCCCCCCTGCAGTGAGGTCAAGTGGGTCATGTCACAGGACGGCTTCAGTCCAAACTGTCCCGTTTGTCTCCAGGTGTTTAGTCCTTTCTCCCGTTGGGGAAATCATTAACTTCCTTTGATGCGGTCTCACTCGATGGGTTTGAGGAAGTCTTTAGTTACACTCTGTTCTCACACAGTACTTTAAGAAACTCATTTGCTCCCAGTCTGTGGGAGAATACACTCACCACATCACAGTCTTTATTTTCACACTGGTCTATTCAGGGAGACGCAGACAAACAGACCAAAAAAAACCTCTCCAGTCTGGTCAACGGGGTGTGTTTGGGGAGCGATTAGCGCAGCGGTGAGAAAACGGGCCGGAGAAAATGGACCAGTGCCTTCAGCGGATTGATGGAAATACCATAACAAGGTGTTGGTCTGGGGACAGTGGTTAAACTCACTGTTGACACAGCTGATCACTGATGGAGGCGACCATGAAAATTAACCCAGTTATTAAAAACTAAAAAAATTAACCCAGTTATTCTAATTCATTTCAATGCAGATCCAGTGACAAACAATGTGTGGTCATTTCACCAAACACAAAAACATCACATTTTTCCCCAAACAACCTGAAGCTTAAAAATACCATCACAACAACAGGTATGTGTTGACAGTTGACAGACCGACTGACATGTGACTTGGACTGGAAAATGATGTTGAGTTCTAAAGGCAACTCACAACCTGATCTCCGCTGCTGAGCACTCAGCAAAATCAGCTGATTGCACGTTGTGTATTTATTCTTCATATTTTCCCATGTATCTCAGTTGGCTCACCACTCACAGGAAGGATCACAGTATGGTGCTGTGTGATTTGGGTGACAGATGTGGAGATTGTTGCAAAAAAATGCAAAAAGAATAAATCAATTCACATGAACATTAAACAGACACATTATTCTGCTGTCACCTGTTTTTGTGCATTAGTCATAGATAAAAAAGTATTTTTAAGAAGTTTTTTTTTTTTCTCGATTAATACCATTTAACCATGAATATTTTTACAAGGAAAGGAAAGAAAACACCTATCATTTAACCCATCATTGCTTCCTTAACCATTAGGCCACCACTGCCCCAATACAGTAATGATTACAGTTATTATTAATGTATTTTCTGGACTATAAGTCGCACTAGTGCCCCATAGCCAGGGTTTTTAACTGGTTCAAGGAGAAAAAATGAGAATCAGAAACATAAGTTTTTGTATCTGAAAAGAAATGTGCATTTAAGACTAGTGGTAAACTCTTCATCCCTGTTCTATTTTATTCTTTAAATTTTCGGTGTAGCCTGCAATGAGAGTCATTCGTCTCCTAAAGTCAATGGGATTTTTTTCTTTGGAATTGGGAAGATTTCTTCCCAATCCGGTTACCAAGTCGGTTACCAGGCCAAAAAATATGATGATCCATTGACAAGTCGAGTCTGTCTGATAGAAATGATTGTGGAAAATGTTCACCTCTACTTTACAAACCCTTCAAGGTCTTACGTGACAAACACTTAAATCAAACTATATGGTTGACTGTCAACAACGTTGTCAAATAAAGGAAATGTAGTGTTTCTAGTGTTTACACCATCTACCATCTCATAGATTAAAACAGCCCTCGGCTTCAAACACTGAGTCATTTTTTTTGACGATGTAAATCAGGCCCGGCCAATTATTTTGACTCGCGGGCCACAGGTGGTACTAAAATTTGAGTCGCGGGCCAGGTCAGGATCAGAAAGATTGAGTATTTACGTGAACTAAGATAAATGATGAGTAAGTATTGAATAAAGCCAATGATTTCAGCCTCTTTGAGACCATCTATTGGGGAAATGCTGGCTTTACAGGGAAAAGGTAGAAGGATAACGATACTATAAATTAACTGTATAATTTGGACAAGTTGAGCGGCCGTATTAAAACGCCAAACGGGCCGCATCCGGCCCCCGGGCCTTAGTTTGCCCGGGTCGGATGTAAATGGATCGAGAGCACAATTCTCCAGGGCCAGAACTCTCCAATCACCAAACCAATCCTTCACCACATGGGCCTTTCATTTGTTACTATCTCAAGCTTCACTGCGGTATTTCTTCAGTATGTGCTAACTTAAGGACGTGGAGATATTTAGCAAACAGAAACGACCCTGGTCCAGGTAAACACAGCCCAGACTCGGGCTGTGAAACTTTAGCCTTAATGACTGTGTCACTTTCCTGCCTGGGGTACGAACAGAGCCGGGCTTCAAAGTGAGCAGCGGGATCAGTACTGCGTGTTCTTTGTGTAATACTGCAAGAATGTAGCCGTGTAATTGTGCAGTACTTCATATTCCCCTCCACATGGTTCCACTGTATGTTGGTGCACCTGTGTGTCTGGGTCTTTTTATGAGCTCATGATCAGGACTGCTCTCTCTCTCTCTCTCTATCTGTCCTCCCCCCTCTTCTATGAACCCCACCACCCCCAAACCTCCCCCACCCCTTTACCCCCAACCCTGCCGTTTGCCCAGTGATCAAAGTCTGCACCGCGCTGCCGCTCCTTTTGATGCTCCGCCACAATAGGTTTCTGTTGAGGTTTTGATTTCTTCGCCCATTCAACTCAGACAGCCCGCCCTTCCCCTCCCTTCAGCCCCCAGTGGGTCGGGGATAAATGAGGGGTCCTGGTAGGACGGTGGAAGTCCCCTCCCTACAGGCCTGTCTGCTTTGGTGAAGATACAACGTTGAACCACCTGAGCACATTCAGCACTTTTTCACACACTCACGTCAATGTGATACCCACGATGTTGGATCAAGATGACGATGACTCAGCAGAAAAAAAAAACTAAAACCCTTCTTCACTTTCACTAACTGAATTGTCTTGAAACATCTTTGAAACCTAAAACCTGAAACACAGCATTTAACAAAGAGCAGACTTGGAAGATTTTATGAGCTGAGTAGCAGCAAAGGAATGATACAGAGTTGTATCAAAGACTCGTTCAGACTCTCAGTGGACTCACCTCCCACTGTGTGGTGCAGTGCGATTTGGGTGGCAGTCGTGGGTAAGTTGATGAAGATGAATGAATGAACTTGTAAAGACACCTGAAGATCAGTCCTGAAACCATTTGACTTTTAATTACTTTAAAAAATAAATTTTACCCCATTTTTCAATTATGATGCGCACTGTCAATGTGAACAGTCTATTCTTTTCTTTAGTCAAACTTTATTTACCGCTCGTCCCTTTTTTTCAGTGGTTGCCACAGCGAGTCAACAATATCCATCTGCCCCTGTCCTCTTCCACTCTGAATCCAACTACCTCCATGTCCTCCCTCACTGCATCCATCAATCTCCATTTTGTCTCCTACCTGGTAGCTCCATTTCTAGGATCATTCTTCTGTATCCACTGTCCCTCCTCTGAACATGTCCAAACCATCTCTCATCATCTGTCTTCTCTAGCGTTTTCTCCAAACCTTCCTGTCTGTGTTGTCCCTCTAATCACCTCATTCCTGATCCTGTCCATCCTTGTCTCTCCTAAAAAGAACCTCAGCATCTTTAACTCCTCCACCTCTAGCTCTGTCTCCTGTCTTCTACCTATTCCTAGTGTCTCTAATCCATCCATCATGGCTGGTCTCACCACTGTCCAGTAAACCTTTCCCCTCACCTTAGCTGACTCTCTTCTATCACAGTTCTGACTGAGTCTCAAACAGAATAACACTCAGAGTAACCTGGGTCAGTTGTAACAGATAAAATACCAAACCATACTCCAAACCATACTCTCAAGTTTTCAGTTCCTCGTCACCATCAACCAGTCTTGTAACGATCAGAGTCGGTCTGGTTGATGGTACTGAGCTGTTAAGTGATGATTCCAGTCTTGAGTCTGAAATCCACCTCATGATCATGTCTCTGAAACAGCTGCATTTTGAAGTCCTTATAAAGACACCAAAATATTACATCGAAGCACAGTACATATTACTACGCTCTGTCCAAACACACTTCAGAACAGTATTACTTCAAATACAGTAGCTGTAATGTGTCGATTAAACATCAAGTGGTGTGAGTTTGTAACATTACCAAGGGCTTAAACCAGACCTGGGCCAACTGAGGCCCGTTTTGCATTATAACCCCGCCCACCAGACTTGTCCAAATTATACTTTTAATTTATATTATCATTATCTTTCTACCTTTTTCCTGCCAAGCCAGCATTTCCCCAAAATTTAGTCTGAAGAGGCTTAAAGCATTTTGCCTTTATTCAATACTTTACTTATCATTTATCTTAGTTCACGGAAATACTCCATCTTCCTGATCCTGATGTGGCCCTTGCCTCAAATTTTCGTACCAGTTGTGGCCCGAGAGTCAAAATAATTGCCCAGACCTGGACTAAACGTTTTTCAGCACCATTTGAAGTCAGTAAACACATTCAGAATCCAAAGGTTCCCTTAATTAAATTAAATTTTAAGTGTGCCCTATGGTCTAGGAAATATGGTCCTCTTTACAGTAGCTGGAGGAGAGAGTTCTCCTCAAGTGGATTTCAGTGTTCAGAATTTTGATTCTGTTGAATGTTTTATCTTTCCATTCAAGAACATTCTCTGTGATGAACAATAAGATGTCACTGAGTGACGTTCGATGACAGGGATGTGTCAGAAACCACAATGTCAGATTTTTGTGCAGCAGAAAAAAAAATAACACAACTGTGACAAGAAAGAAGGGAAACAAAAAATGGAGGAAAAACAATACAAACAACTGCTGCTGCTGCTGCAGCCGCCGTCTTCTCACACTGACAGTTTCAGATGAACACTGCACGTCAACTACACATTTTTACAGAAAGTCTGCAGCAACTTCAGTGAAGCAACTGTCAACATATGTCCAATAACTGCCATCTGCGATGGACATTGTAAATTGATGATCAACTATTGGCCCGCAGCCCTACTGGACCCTCAAACCGCTCACTATGGCCTGTGAGTGTCCATAGAGGTCAATGTGGCTCAATGTGGACCCTTTAGACCAGGGATCGCCAACCTTTCTGAAATCAAGAGCCACTTCCAGGGCCCTTAGTAAAAAGATGAGCTACTGGTTTGATGCAGATTCACCAAACATTGTAATAATAAGAAGTTCTGGACCGAGAGTAGTGACCACTGTCCTGACCATCAGGATGAGACCAAATAAAAATCATTGTGAGTGAAAACTCTGCTCAAATAGCACAGGAACAGAAGTATTTTGACACTTTCTGGACAAACATCTTGTTTGGAACACACCCCGCGGACACCTTAGGTAGACCATGTGGCCTATCAAGTGCCCTCGAGCCCCAGGTTGGTGACTCCTGCTGAAGACATCTTCGCACTCAGAAAGATAAACCAACCACTTATTCACACATTAAAACCTCAATCTGGGTCAGGTCCAGTCACCGTCTTGATGGTGAATTAATGTTTTAAAAAATGACGTGGCCAACTTGAGTTCATTTCTCTTTCCTGTTTTTTTTTTTTTTCCTTTTCCTTATGAAAAAAAGGAGAGAAATTTGCATAAAGAAGTCATTTCCCTCGGATGAATGCTAACTGTTCAGTCTGGTCAGATAAAAGCCCTTAGGCACAATTAGCTCTTGAAACATCATTAATACGCTTCACTCTGTTACGCAGCGCTTTAATTTCTCACTCAGATTCAATTAATGCTGGATGTAATTAATGGCCGAGCGCTTCCGAGAAATGATCGCACAAAGGAAATGGAACCAGGAGCCAATTCTTTATCTTTCTTCATAAAAGACACGTCTTTCAATAGTTTTCTTTACACGCTAACGGCTATGAAACGATAGAAGAATTCATGTCTTAAAGGTTCAATTTGACCAGGACCCTAACTCACTGGTGTTATAGTTACTCACCTGAATAGAACTTGGTATGATCTACCAACGTCAGTGCCAATCAGAGAAATACTCTTTGATATTGAAATAAAAGAAAATCAGGTGTAAACTACTTGGGGAATAAATCTGGGTCTGGTTTTAGATATGCTTTACAATGTCAAAGATACTCTGTAGACAAATAGCAGGGGCACGGACTATTGAAGGGGCTATGTAGTTACAGCACTAAGGTCAAATTAGCAATATCTGACACAGTTGGCAAAGTCAATGCTTTCATGGACTCTTGTCACTTGGTGGTCCCTGCTAACGTTGGTTTAACTCTGAAGACAACTATGATATTTCCTCCAAACAAAATTTGTTTGGTTGATTGGTTACTGATCTCAGGAAAGAATAAACCAACAAGAAACATAACTAACAGGGTCTCATCTTCTTTCACTGTTCACTCTGAGCTACTGCCACCTACTGGGCTGGAGTAGGTGCCAGTTGTTTCAAAATAATTCCCACTATTCATATTTATTTATTTATCTAAGTTCAGGCTTCCAAGGCTTTGCAATGTGGTGTGGATAGTTGTGGAGACTGTTGCTACCTTGACCTGATAGATAGATAGCTAGCTAGCTAAAAATCTTTCGGGAAGGAATTAATTTTTTTAAATTGGTCTAACAGCGTGCACAGTTCACTGTGGAACACAAACATATCATGACTTAAAAACGTAGCTACAAACTTGTTGCCAGGTAATAAAATAAAAACAGTAAGCGATAGCGAGACCGTGAAGGGAACTGCAGCTGTGGTAAACTGGGCACGTTCCACATTTCATGCCCGGTTGACGTACAACATCTACGAAGGTGAGTGATTTATGACACAGAATAAAAAGTACAAACATCGTTGGGACGTGGTATCGACTCGGTGCCTAGAATGCCGGCTGACAGTTGGCAAATAGCGTTTGATTTGTGTTGTTTCTGTGCAGAGACGTGACAAGACGGTCATTGCTCAACAACAAGGCAGCAGCTGCTACTTTTATCTTTGATGGCTCCATCTATAGACACGCCGTGAGCGGCCATAATGGGTAACTAAACACTTAGTGTCCCCTGATATTAACCTATAGCCTCCTTTCATGGCTATCATTAGCCCCTGCAGAGGTGTGAGCAACCTTGGAACGACGCCAGGCATCTAAAACGGTCTTATATGTAGGAGACGGCGTGCTGCTATGGCATGCTGTTGCTATCTCCACACCCTCCAGGGAATGTTTTTCACATGGCAAAGTACAACATGTACCACCACAGATTGATACAAGGGCAGAGAGGTGAGAAATGAAAGTGGAGGCACCAGACAAGACAGATCTGGCAACCCAACATGGAAGAATCTGGAGGTAGAACATCGTCACTGCACTCCGAGTCCTCATCAAGGACGCAACGACGACACGTGTCTGCTGGGCCGTGAGAGAGCGAGGGGAGAAGGATGGGACACGGGAGTACTACACTGTAGTGAAGATGTTAGCCACACCTTCCTATGTCGAAGGGTAACTTGTTGTGGTTGCCCTCGCAAGAATGTCCAATAAGTGTCCACAACGTTCTCTGTTGAATGTCAACAGGACACGGGCCGCACACTTGATGTGGCAACAAACAGCAGAAAGAACGACTCGTCCACGGTAACTGACGCGAGAGTGGTGTGAGTGTGACCTGCAGATTGAAGCGTGACCGCTGTTGTTGTAAACAATGTGGACAGAAGAGGAAAACGAAAACCGCCGACGTCAGAACTGCAGCAGTGACCTGTCACGTGACAGAGGGTGGGGCCAACAGATGGAATTGTCACGCGTGGTGAGAATAAAAAAAAAAATGATGGGAAGGGATGAATATTTCTTTTGCATTGGAACGTCTTGAATCTCAGTAGGACGTGCGGTGTGGTGGTGGACGTCTCTTTTGAGAGGATCTGTTCTGAAGAAAATTCTACTCTCTATAATGAGATGGATCCCAAATGACTCCTCGCATTCTTTGTCACGTTAATTAATTAATAAACAAAATTATGCAAACATATGTTTTCAAATGTCACTCAATATATTGTGGTTCAGCTGTCTCTCCCTCAGTGTATTGCAGGTTTTTAATATTTTAACATGTATTCTTGTACTGCAGATTGTTTGCAGGTGTTTGTGGTATATCAACATTTCTAGGAAATCTTATCTAATTATTTGTTATTAATAAAAGCTTCTCTAGCCTGAGGACAAAAACAGTAAAAAGTAATAGAATTGTAAATAGAGTGACATTTTGTAACACATAAATAAAGGGTGACCTCGGTTCATTGTGATGCTAAAACCCCGCCCACCACGTTAAGGTGTCGGTTCAGGGATGGGTGATTTATATATGAATAATATAATAAGTACTGCATCTCTTCTTTCAGTGTAGATTTTCAATTGATTGAGGCCTTTTTTTGGAACGTGACCACTTACCAAACTGTCACATGACATTCTGGATGGCCAATAAGGAACTGGACTTAAAGTAGTTGTGGGGGGTTCAAGGTCCCAACACACCAACTGCCAGGTTACCACTGAGGTCCAATGAGCATGGCACCATCCCCACTCACTGATCCCCGGGCGCTCAAGGCTGCCCACTGTTCACTTTGATGATGGGTTTAATACATCACAATGACAAGGAGTTTGCTTCCCTTCATTCCTTCTTCCCTAGATCAGTAATCATCAACCCTAACCCTCAGGTAGGAAATTAGCCTAAAGAACATCCGTTCTGCGGGCCACCAGTGGATCACTGAGTCGTGATAATCATCTCGTTTTTTTGGGTGAGTATTGGATGGGCAGGTGTCAGGGGTGTTGATATCATGACACCTTGACGAAATCGACTTTTTCAGACTAGGTATTTCTGCATCTCAAAGTACAGAGTGTCTCTAGCCATTCACAGAGTCTTGCCTCTGACAGAAGAAATAAAACACAGCTGCTTCTTCTTCCTGTGAATATGCAATGAGTGTGCAGGGTGTGCTCTCTTAACCTTCCCAGGACAAACAGAGCAAAGACACCAGAGCCATTAGGTGGAGATAAGTTGGTCCAAGGAGTGTCTCGATTCCTGGGGATATCCCTGTGCCGTGTGTGTCTAAGCTAAGCAAACACGGAGTAGCTAAGATGTGAGTCATATTCAGTCGTTGCTGCAGCAATGACAGTGACACGCCACTGTACACTCTAAGAAACTAACGCAAAACAAACACAGAGTGACTCACAAACACCGTAGGTTAAACCTAATATAATAAGTAGTGTACATCCATTTGTCAACAGAATTAAAGCAACAGTTGGCGTATTTACAAAAACCTCCAGGAAACGTGTGAATCCAGCAAACGAGACTCCAAATTAGGGGATTAAAAGGAGAACTTCCTGCGCCGTCTCTTTAAAAATCAGCCGCCGTAATGAGTGTAGCATTTACAGCCACAGCCCCGCTGCGTAACTTTCATTATTCATGACCTGCTCAGCCGCTTCAATCCGGCCCAGACCGCTCGTCTTATACATTAGGCATTCATCGCAGTAGCGTTTTCCAAGAGAGAGCTGTGAGGCACACGGAGGTTGTTCTGCCTGGAGGTGAACGCTCCAGCCTAACCACACTAACCTGAATTTGTTCTCAGCATCAGGTTGACAGTTTTATGGAACATATTAAGCTGCAAATGTGACAGTGAGGACAAGTCTTCACCGCGATTTATGTGGGAGCCACAGCTGGGATCAGTATTTAGATTTATAAGGCATTTTGTAAAAACTCCTCAAGGTGCAGCCGCTGGCTGGAGATCGGAGGGAAGAGAAGTTGAAAGATGGAAGAAGGTGGAGCTCCTGTGAAGTTGCTGTCATGTTACATAGTAAGACACTTGTTGACTCAGCTGAATTATTTCTTATCATGAGCCCTTGACAACATGTTCATGGGAAATTGACATATAGGTCATTGTATGTTCCCACCATGTACACATCTTGTGTAAGATCAGCACGAACATTCAGTCATGAAGAACAGTTGTTCCCAATCCCTGGGGCGCGGACTGGGACAAGTCCTCGGGTCAATGCATGAAATGCATTTTTTTGTTCTACCATTGCAGCTTGACACCTCTCAACATGCTAGCTGTTCAAGTTTCTTAACTCAGGGTGAAAGAGTCAGTGAGGACACACAAGTAGAAGTCCACGTCCTCAATGAAGAAGAGAGCTGATTCTAACAGACAATTCCAGGGAGTCCTACTTGAACATAGACTTAGTGCAATAGGGTGGTGCCTTCCACCAAGCCTGTGCTGCAACAAACAGCTCTCTTATGAGATTCAGGACCGATCCACACTTGGGGACCAAGAGTTCTCTGTTCAAAAACAAGACAAATTTTTAAGGTGGCGCTGGGTTGTGGAGTAAATGTCTCTGTCATTGGTGTGGAACTCCAGGGTTCACTTCTTGAACAAGATCAAAACTTGATTAGGATGGTTGGCTACTTCCACTAGGATCCAGACTTAGACGGATGTTCATAAGGGGCTGGTACAGCACAGTGGCATTCGGGTGTCACTTGGAGACTTCTACCCTGTGGCCGAGTAACAGATGAGGCAAATGAGGAAGGATAGATGGATCATCAAATGAATTTCCAACGTTTTAGGGGTGCCCAAACCCTTTCGTGATACAACTAATAAAGAGCCCCTATTCATGTGTTACACTCTCAACCTTTCAAAGAAAACCCTCCATCTTTTGCCCCTCACCCCCTCACCCTATGACTTGTTAGCTCTCACTCAGGTTTTGTTCTCAGACGTCTTTATTGTACGCAAACGTGTGTGAGCGTCGAACTCATAAACAAACCCGCTGAGTTTCTCATAATTGGCCTGTAAGGCCCTGTAAAGTCGAGCCAAATTTGCCTGGATTGTTGGCGGGATGCACACACACACGCGCACACACACACACACACACACACACACACACACACACACACACCCTTGTATGTGCTGACGCCTTGAGTGAGATCTGCTCTGTGGTTTGAGAACGTCAAACTTTTCTGGTGAGAACAACAGGCGGTGTGTTCTCCTGAGAACCCCCAGGCGATGACCCATACCTCCACACAGAGGTACGCTGGGGCGGGCAGCTTGTGTTGCATGCTTGTGTTCTCTTGTCTTGTTCATCCAGCTGAGTCAATCTATATTATGCAACTGCAACACACACTGAAAGAACACATTGTTCATGACAGCTTGACTTTTTTGGGGGGAGTTGGTTGGTTTCTGATTATCCCGCCTCGGCCAAAATGATTCCACTCTCCAAACTCCGGGCTGTGTGAATGTCAGGTCTATATTTACACTCGTGTGGAGACACAGCGTGTCTCTGTCTGTAGCCTTTGAGAATAGGCTCTGGAATGGGACCAATGTGGGGCAAAACTAGGCTGAGCACAGATGGAGCGACTTCTTCACGGACGTACCGACATATCAGAGGGCGACATATGTGTCGCATTGAAGTGGACGCCTCTGTAAGATGCCTCTGTGTGTGTTCACAACCCAAACACAACTCCTCCTCTGGCTGGAGGAACTGAAGGGAGAAGACAAACTGGAGGAACTGATACTTTACTGTGATGGTACACAGTACAGTTATACCGTTCCTATACCAGTAGCTTTGCAAGACCCTTTGCAAGACGAAAGTCGAGATACTTATATCTGTGCTTTGACCCAGAGTCAATGTCTCTGTCATTGGTATAAACCTCAAGGGTTCACCTCCTGGGCAAGATCGAATCCCAATTAGAGTAGTTGAAAGGAAGGTTCATGAGGGTCTGGCACGTTGCTGTGTGATTTGGGCAGCGGTCATGGAAACTGCTGCTCCTGCGACCTGGTAACCTGGATAAGCGGACGAAGATAGATGGATGGATATTTCCTCTTCAGAAACCCCAAAGGCCTGTTTTATCACCACAGCCCAGACTGTATCACCCTCTCCCTCCCAGTGATATGACGGTAGAGTTGAAGAATGAAAATATAGGACAGATTAAAGAAATATTAAGTGTCACAGAGCAAATAAAAATGGCCAACGGTCAAGGGGAGATGATGAGAGTTGGGACTTTTGTCCAGCAGAGCTCACTCTCCAAAGCATGTTTCACTCTACCACCAGTATAATTGTTGGAGGATATATTAAATACAATTACTAAACATTAATATCATGGTAGATTACTGAAAAAAAAATTCACCTCTATAACCAATGGGAATCAGATGTATTGTGAGCACAACAACATTTTAATTTTGACGACAAATTCCATTTGTCCATTTTTTTTCATGGGTTGCCACAGCAAGTCAGCAGTTTCCATCTCCCCCTGTCCTCTGTATCTTCTACTCTGACTCCAACTACCTCCATGTCCTCCCTCACTGCATCGATCCATCTCCTCTTTGTCTCCTACCTGGTAGTCCCATCTCCAGGATCATTTTTCTACCGATGTATCCAATGTCCCTCCTCTGAACATGTCCAAACCATCTTAGGCTGGCTACTCTAGCTTTTTCTCCAAACCTTCCTGTCTGTGTTGTCCGTATTATTTTGACGTCAAATATCTGGTTGAAACATCATCAATCCTAGACCCTTCTAGAAATGATGATTCCGTTCCGCCCACAATGACTGGGTTTTGAATTTTGGACCGTGAAGGGATTGTTTTTTAAACTGTTACGCCGCACATGGGCAAATATTTTGACTTTCACGCCACTGTTGGTGCTACATTTCCGGCGATAGGATAATGCTAATAAAATATAACTGTATTATTTGGACTAGTGATCAGCCTGGTCAAAAATCATGATAAATGATAAATGATGGCTTATATATCAACACACAGAGTCTAAGGATGTTTTCATTTTCCACGGCCTGATTTCTTTTACATCCCAGAGAGGGAAAAGTCAATAACTCCCACTGTGTTAGAAGCTTCGCAAATTGAACGCTAACCAAAATAAATTACTAGCACTATTATTTCATCTCACCCATCCAGTGTAAACTCTCATCCCTGCGTCCCGTTACCAGGCTTTCCTGCATGTGGAGTAGATCCATCAGCCTCTTCATCCCGCTGACCCATTTATCTGCAGGACCGCCCTCAGGTAAATCTACACTGATATCATTATGTTTCCATTTAAGTGTATTCAGGGCAGACAAATCTAGGCCAAGAAACCCTGCTACTCCAACCAGGAGCCGACTGATGGAGGGGAAAAAATGCTTTTAGATTTAGATCTAAATTGGTAAAAAAGATACACAAGGTTTATTGGGTTTTTTTGATTTTCCTCTCTTTTAATATTTGAAATTGTAAAGCTGTTTTTTCCTAGAGCCGAGTGTGCATCAAGATGGAGATGGAGCCCATGGTGCAGCGCTACATGCTACATGCTTTCTTGCAGCCAATAAAAGGCCATTTACGCCGCAATTGAATTTATTTGCGCGGGGTCAACCGTCTGTCATGTTGAGTTTCCTCTGCGAAGGAAAGCCTGTCTGTAATGTCATTTGCTCCGCAATGTCAGAAAAAAAAACGCTCAGGCGCTGTTTCGATTTTCAGCCACATGTCTGTCCTACAGTATTAGTGCATGTGTGTGTGTGTGTGTGTGTGTGTGTGTGTGTGTGTGTTTATTGCGTGTTATTTCCACGCCTCCTTCCCGGCATCCATCTGCTGTTCCTTGACTTTTCATCTCAGACTTTTCCATTCTTATCCTCGAGGCTCCTTCTCGCTTGACATTTACACACACTGGACCAGTGGTGTTTAAACTAAATATTACTACAACCAAGATCAACAGCAGATCCAGACCAGGACCAGGACCAGACTCTGACAGATGCCACGCCACCCAAGACTCCTTCTTTTCTTCCTTCTACTACTCTGTCTTTTTCTGTCCTCCCCTCTCTGTCTGGAGTCTTTGCTCTCTTACTCCCACTCCTGTCTCTCCTCCTGCACTAACCTCGTCGGCCATTTATGGCGAGGGTACGGTCGAGCGGGACACGCCACAATAAACAAGGTGCATCTGTGGCAGAGAGACAAAAAAGATGATAATATAAGAATATAAAAAGGAGCAAAGTCAAGAGGCCCGTAAAAACGGGCCTGTGACCGTAAAAACGGTCACAGGAACAGTCTTTATAGACCACTGAGACGCAGGGACGGTCATCATAGACCTCAGTGAGACACAGAGATGGTCTTTATAAACCTTAGGAAAACACAGAGATGGTCATCAAAGACCTCACCGAGAAACAGGGATGGTCATCGTAGACCTCACTGAGATACAGAGACAATTATCAAAGACCTCACTGAGACACATAGACAACCATTATAGACCTCAGTTAGGCAGAGATGGTCATCATAGATATCAGTGAGACATACACAGTCTTCATAGACCTCACTGAGACAGAAGGACGTCATCTAAAACCTTACTGAGTCATGGACAATCATCATAGACCTCAGTGAGACACATAGACGTCTTTATAGACTGCACTGAGACAGAGGGACGTCATCATAGACCTCAGTGAGACAAAGACAATGATCATATACCTCAGTGAGACATATAGACAGTCTTCATAAACCTCACTGAGACAGAGGAAAGGCTTTATAGACCTCACTGAGACACAGAGATGGTCAAAATAGGCCTCACTGAGACACATAGACAGCCATTATACTGTAGACCTCAGTAAGACAGAAACGGTCATCATAGACCTCAACGAGAACCAGGGATGGTCATCAAAGACGCAGGAAAGTCACCTTAGACTTCAGTGAGACACATAGAGAGTCTTTATAAAAGAAGAAAAGGAAGACACAGAGATGGTCATCATAGACCTCACCGAGACACAGAAATGGTCATCATAGACCTCGAAACAAGGGGGGGGCGAGAAACTGATGGTCTTTATAGAATTTAGTGGGACACTGGGAAGGTCATCATACACCTTACTTGGACAGAGACTGTCTTTATAGGCCTCAGTGAGACAATGAGACAGTCATCATAGACCTCAATGAGAAACAGGGTCTTGAATACACGGGGAAGTCATCACAGACCGCAATCAGACACAAGGACGGTCTTTACAGACCTCAGTAAAACAAGGACAATCAGTTCAGAGGGACACAGAGATACTTTTTGGGTTTCATCACACTGTAGGGGACGCAGGGTTATTGAGAGACATCAAATCAATAAAAATAAATTCCTGCCACCGTGAGCATCGAAGGCCAAACCTGGAGGTGCGAGGGTTCAAATCGCAGACACAACGCTCCGTAATCACGTGTTACTCGTTATTAATACATTAGCTTTGGCGTAGCTAATCTCTGTGGTCCAGCCTGGAGGATTTCCTCTAAAAAGGCAAAAACAGAGGATTTATTGAGCGTCAGAACAGAGAGGGATTTATGGAATGAAAACCAAGACTCGTGTCAGACCTTTTAAAGAGCATTCACACTGACCTTCTTTGTTCTAGTGACATCAGCGGTAGACTCACAGACTGTGGCTGAAAATATCTGGGAGTTATTTTGTCATGGGTGGTTTTATTTTTAGCTTCTCCATATCACAGATTTGAAATGTGGACAAAAATGTGACGAAAAAAGGTTGAAACACAAATAAAAAACATTTTTAATCTAGTGGGAAACTCCAAATCATACAAATCAGGATTCACAGGCCACTAATGGTCCTAAAATTGGATACAAGGAAGGAGTCTGGAGCAGAAGAATGGAATGTTCCTTTGCTCTAATGTAAATGTCATGTAAAAGTCATGTATAAAAGCTAAAATCATACATTTCTAATACCCTTTAAGACGTTGTCTACCGGGGAAACGCATTATTACAGGGAAAAGGTAGATGTTTAATGATAATATCTTCTTCTTCTTTTCTCTTCATCTTGTCCCTTTTCTCAGGGGCTGCCACAGCGAGTCAACAATTTCCATCTCTCTTCTCTGTATTCTCAACTTTAACTCCAACTACCTCCATGTCCTCCTTCACCGCATCCATCACCTCTTTGTCTCCTACCTGGTAGCTCCATCTCTATGATTATTCTTTTACCAATGTATCCACTGTCCCTCCTCTGAACATGTCCAAACCATCTCAATCTGTCTTCTCTAGCTTTTTCTCCAAACCTTCCTGTCTGTGTTGTCCCTCTATTCACCTCATCCCTGATCCTGTCCATCCTTGTCTCTCCTTAAGAGAACCTCATCAGCATCATTAACTCCTCCACCTCCAGCTCCGTCTCCTGTCTTCTACCTATTCCTAGTGTCTCTAATCCATACATCATGGCTGGTCTCACAACTGTCCTGTAAACCTTACCCTTCACCTTAGCTGACTCTCTTCAGTATAAGTATAATGAATATATGTTATTATTGAATATATGATATTAATTTGGACAAGTTTGGCGGGCCGCATTAAAAAGCTTACTGGGCCGTATCCGGCCCCCGAGCCTTAGTTTGCCTGTTCTAAAGCCTGGACACTGATGTGCAGGTGGGTTCAGCAGCAGGTGAGACCGCAGCATTAATCAGTCCAGAATTAAGTTTTCACCCATTTAGATCTATTTCAATCCATAGGTCTTGGCCTCCACCCTCCGCCCTCCGTCTGCAGGAGCTGACGGCTCTGTCAGCCCTGTCGTCGTCTTTATCACTCAGTCAGAACGTATGGAGGGACAGAGTGAAGTGGAGGGAAATCACCTGGAATCCTGTTAGCCTCAGTAGATTTAGTCTGTGTGCGGAGCAGAGTGTGCGGTCCTGATCCCGGGGGAAGCTCTGTGCCTCGGATTAGTTAACCCTGTCTCACCCAAGGTGCTGCTCGGCCTCATCCCAGCAGCATAAGCCCTTAATGAGTTCACTGCCTCTCCTCCTCCTCCTCCCCTCTTCACCTCCTTCTTTCTCCTTCTCTCCCATCTCACCATATCCAACCCCCTTCCCGCCCTTCTCTTCATCTTTTCAGCTCCTGCTCGTCGCTCATTTCTTTCCTCTCTGATATTTCCTCTTCCTCTCACGTCCCTAATTTCTCTTCTTCTCATTCACCTCGACATCTGACCTTTTTTTCCCATGATGCCCTCCCCCCATCGCCCAGCCCTCAACCCACCACCAGCAGCATATGAACAAGGATTAAGGCCTTTCTTGTTAGTCAATTATAGAGACGCAGGCAAAGACCGTGAAAAGTGGAAGTGACAAAAACCAGGATACACGTCCCTAGACTTAAGCACAGCCTGGGACCAGCATGTCAAACAAACATCTATCCATACACTCAACCACCCACACCCACCTATCCATCCGTCCACCCATCTATCTATCTATCTATCTATCTGTCTATCTGTCTATCTACCTATCTATCTATCTACCTATCTACCTATCTATCTATCTATCTATCTATCTACCTATCTACCTATCTATCTATCTATCTATCTATCTATCCATCCATCCCTCCATCCGTCTGTCCGTCCGTCCATCCATCTATTTATCTATCTATTTATCTATCTATCCATCCATCCGTCCGTCTGTCCCTCCGTCCGTCCCCCCGTCCATCTATCTATCTATCTATCTATCTATTTATCTATCTATCTATCCGTCCCTCCGTCCATCTATCTATCTATCTATCAATCTATCCATCCATCCATCTATCTATCTCTTTGATCTTTCTGGAGTAGGTCGCAAAATTATGTGCTCCTGCTTATTTTGTCTTTTTTACATGAAAACCCCAAACATTTTTAACACATTTTAGCCACATCGTCTTCGTAAACTTATACGCGTCGTTTACGCGCCACCGTTGTTTTATTTTTCGCCCCCAAAACCCTGTTTTTGCCCGTTTTTGGCTCCCGTTAACGGCCGACGCATGGCCGAGACAGATGAACATCAGATGTGTATAAGAGACAGCTATCTATCTATCTATCTATCTATCTATCTATCTGTCTGTCTGTCTGTCTGTCTCAGTATCTATCTATCTATCTATCTATCTATCTATCTATCTATTCATCCATCTGTCCATCCGTCCGTCCCTCCGTCCATCTATCTATCCGTCCATCCCTCCGTCCATCTATCTATCTATCTATCCATCCATCTGTCCGTCCGTCCATCCGTCCATCTATCTATCTATCTATCCATCCATTCGTCCGTACGTCCATCCGTCCATCTATCTATCTATCCATCCATCCGCCCGTCCGTCCGTCCATCCGTCCATCTATCTATCTATCTATCTATCTATCTATCTAAAAGACAAATGACATGAGGTAATAAATACTTGATAATCAACAAGTCTGTAATCCGCAAAATATTTTCCGCTCAAGATTCTTGGCACGACGGTACAAGTAGAGAAGTCAAATTCAGTTGGAAGGTAAATCCATCCGTTAACTCAGAGTAGAACAAGTGCCAAAAATAACTGTCTTTATTATTTGGGAGGGAAATTAGCATCAATCCATCATTTAGTCCTTAAAAGCTAATTCCGAGGTTCCTGAGGGAACTGGATCAAATCCCAGTTACGGTGAGATCAGAGACAGACGGGATCTTTTTCCTTTTTCCTCAAGCTGTTAATTGCGACAGGTGATTTAGAATTCCCCAACTGAAACAGGAGACCTTCACCTCTGGGCTGAACGTTTTCCTACACGAAGAGCGTCTTTCAATAGTAGAGTTCAGGAAGTCGCGGTGTCATATTTATCTCCTTGCTGCGGTTAGTGAGGTTCACCACCATATAAACCAATGTGCATTCCACCTGTGCATTCCAACCTGCCAGAGGCTTTTGACTGTCATACAAACGACATAAATTTGCTCTTCTTCTGTTCAGCACACGCACAGAGAACATTTCAAAGTAAGGCTGTTGTTGACTGACTAATCCTTCAGACTCCCGAGCAGACAGACACACATGGCACCTACGTAGATATAAAGACGGTAACTTTTAAAGAGTTAAATCATTAAAAACAACAATAAAGTCAACACAACTTCTAAAACTTGCCCCAGTTTCTTGGCTGAACGAAAAACGTGTGAGTTGGAGTCTCTAGAACCCTTGTTCACTGCTTCCGTTATTTGCTAAAGCTAAAGCAAAGTTGCGATGACGAGGGTATCGGTATCCGATAAATTCAAAGATGTTTTCACGGCGGATCGGCGCTAACAGCCACAGATCTGTAATCTTGGACACGGCACATCTTTTAGTTCAACTTTGTCTTGGTTACTCAAGCTGTTGTACAGTTAATTTAACGTATTTTTCATTTATCAAGTGTTGCCGCTTCGGTGTTTACCAAAGTTGTACTCAAGACATTTGACCAGGGCTTTGCACTGTTTTTTCGGAATGACAACGAAAACCAAAAACATTTTTTTTTTTTTTCAGGAACAGAAATGCGTATCTAAAGATAATGGTAACTGGTTCATACGGGTTTTATTTCGTCCTGAGCTGCCTTTGTTCGGAACAAAGAAAGGGTATTTTAACGTTTTTTGTTTTGGGATCCAACATAAAAGTGGCGTTCCTTAAACATTTAAGGAGAGAAATGACGTTGATTGTAGACTACACAGGTTTTTTAAAGAGGGAGAAAATTATAGGTCTTTACGAGTGCCCTGGTCTGGAAAATATCGTATTTACTTTATGCAGAATTCATATAGGATGTGGCAGAGAGATACGTTCTACAACTGACTGTTTATTTCCTTTTTTTTCTCACCCGGTGATTTAACAACAACATGTAACGTCCTTTCCATGTGGAGGCAGAAAGTCTCGGAGGAGTAAAGTGAGCTGTTAAAACATCTGTCAGTACCGTCACCGTGTCTCGTACTGGTCCACACTTGTAAATATTTCAGAGCTACTGTACGTGTGTGTGTTTGGAGGTAGCTTTTGGAAAGGGGGGAGAGAAATCACCCGATGCTCCCATCGGGATGTGATACTTTAGAATAAAGACTTCCTTGGTATTCCCACATGCCACAGACATGGCTCAATAAAACATCAGTGGGAAGCTTCCCTTCCTCTCCTCGGAACAGTTTTATCTCTCCTTTCTTTTAGACCCCCCCGGTCGCCATCACCCTCCTTCTCCCACCCTTGGGGGTCCACTGTCGGATTAGTGATTCTCTCAGTAGACCGCAGAAAGATCCCCGTTGCCCCATGTGAAGAGAGCTTTCAGGAGAGAGGAGGGGAGGAGGGAAGGAGAAAGGCATTGTGATCCCATTTTCGGCTTTTTCTCCTGGTGAGCCATTTTGTCAGACGCCTGTGCAACGCCGATTCCCATGAGATGATGGAGCCGGAGTTCATAAACGACTCTTACTGTGAGTATCTTGGTACGCATGTGGTCGCTGGCACTTTTTGCGCGAAGCTCTCATTCACATCGAAGACACAAGAGGCCTAATCTGACCTGAGCATGTCAACCCCCCTCATGAATGTGATGCTGGAAAAATATTATCTACTACTTTTTTTTCCTCTCAGTTTTCCACAGCGAATCTCCATTTGTCCATTTGTCCATTTTCAACTCTGACTCAAACAACTTCCATGTCCTCCTTCCTTGATGTTGTCCCATCTCAATCGTAAAGTCTCCAACAGCGCACCTTAACCCTTCTGTACTATTTTCATACACGTCCTGCACCAAACTAACATATTTTTCAGCCGCTCCTGACATATGCTATTGCTTTATCTCTGCCTTTAATTTGCAATCACATTTCCCCAAATTCCTACAATCTCTATTTCACCAATAGATGGCGAAGAAAAGACTAAGAGCTCTCGCATTTGGCTACAAACAAATGAGCCTTCTGATTGGCTGCTGATGGGCCCTATGTAGAAAAAAGGCATCCATGGATCTGGACGGCACTAGACGAGTGACCGATATTCACACACAAATGTGGGCAATTTCGCAAATCATAAGCACGATTTGAATGCCAGTTTGACAAATTTCATTAGTATGTTGAGGAATTTACGAATATATTTTAATTTGTTAATATTCACAGTACATTTGTGAATCATCGTGTATTAATTCTTGAAATACATTTGTGGATCTGTGCTTGTGAATTTATGATTTTTTGAGGCTGTTACCGACTCCATACTTTTACATGTCAATTATCTTAATTCACCCAAAGGCTCAATCCATGTAGTCCTAAATCCTAACTCCCAGTGTGGCCCGGGAGGCAAAATATTTAAGGTTGCCATGACGATGAAATAAGCCCCCCACCAAAAATGGTGAAAGCAAGGACCATAAAGCGTAGTGAGACACAGTCTGCTCCACAGGCTTAGAGGCCGATTAAAGCATATGATATTAAAATCCTCTTTGCTCTCCATCCATTCTACTGGTATGTGCTCCTTTGTTGAATGTAAACCTGCACATATGTTCAGTATTACAGCCTGAGCGTGTGCTGCTCCACCAGCTCCTCTTCGACCTTGTGTCAGGGGCTTTCACCCCCCTCGGTGAGGGGTCGGGAGTTCAGCCCGGTGCTAAGTAATGACCTTCAATCAACATCCATCATTCACTTGTGGGACGCATGGCTGCCTCCCCGCAGCCCAGGTAGCGGTTAGCAGGGTAAGGCTTAGCACCACTGCTCGCTGGCAAACCTCCATTAGATTAACATAATGTCCTGATTATGCCGTCCGCCGACTTTGGCGAACGCTGACTGCCGGTAATAACTGCGCGTTTACCATGAGAATTGTTAATAGCATTTGCATTCCAAGGTCAGCGGGACAGCACGGAGGCGTGAGCTGAGGCCAATTTAATCTGGCTGCTTCACCTTGGTGCCATACTTCTTCTGCTGGTATCGGCTTCCTCTTCCTCTCAACCGCGACCGTCTCCGGAACGCAACTGATCCAGAGATTAGAAGCAGATTGAGTGGAGTAGAAAGGAAAGCATTTTGTTCTGCTGAGAACAGGCGTGCTGCCACTGTTTAGCAGTAAACACACAGAGCAGGTTGGTCTGACATGAGGAAGGTTGGCAGGTCGCAGAGAACACGCTAACAGGAGTGTTGTCATGTGATAACCTCACAACTGCAGCCCTTCAAAGACACATGGGAGATGACCCAGTCCTGAGCTGACGGTATTTCACAGCCACAGTTGTAGAGTTTTCCTGGCAGTTACTGAATATCTTGGAATGAAGAAAGGGAAACTGATCTGGAACGATGGTGAAAACATCTGGTGCCAAAACCCATTGACAAACATAATATATTTGTATTTCTAATTGTATTTGTCCAATACAATTAGAAGTACTGTACATATAATCAAACAATTGTCTTTTTAGACAGACAAAAGCTTGATTTCCGATACATAAATGTTTTTTAAAGTGTATTTCATTCATATTTTTGTTTTAATTAATTTCGCAACAAAAAACACATATTAACCTTGACTTGATTGGCTTTTGTTAAGACATAAAAGTCAAGGAACAGATAAAATCAATTTGATTGATTGATTACAATCCAGTCTTTCAACTACTCGGTTACAAAGTGCCAACACGGTCAACAACTACTTGGCCCGACAGCAGGACGACAAACAGATTTGTAAATGCTTTAAAGCTAATAAGTGCTGAGAACATAATGTACCACATTTTTTCCGCACCATACGCGCACTTAGAAATCTATAATTTTGTCATTAATCAACAGAACAATAAGGGATCTGGTTGTGTTTACTGACTTTGGACGGAATCATAAATATTTCAGAATGTTTAGGTCCAACTTTAGTAAAGTTGTACCACTTGCTTAATACCTACATACTGGGCTTCAATGTGATGTGATGGTGTGTGTAGTTAAGAGACTTACGATACAAATTCATCAGGAATCATTACTGGTGCGACTGAACTGAATGGTTGACTCGGAATTTATGGATTTGTTGAAAGTGGTTCCGACTAAACGGTGTTTTGAGTTATTTCAAGTTAAATAAAGTTAAACTTACACCATCTGACTCTTTGCGTTGCTAAATGCACCTCATGGTCTGAAAAATATGTCAGTCTCCACAAACCTAGAGACTCCGTCAAATTTGTCCCATTTACCCCAAACGCCCCACACCCTCACACCCCCAAACCCTGGCTGCAGCCTCATTCCCAGTTGACACTGAAGAGAAGACTGAAGATCTTATTATCTGGGCCTCAGCAGAAAAGTCCAGTATTGGTGTACTGTACGTGTACTTGTCCTCCTGTTCCCTTTACTGTAACGTGAGGACGAGCAGTGAAACAAAGCCAGAGGATTTTTTTTTTTCTGTGAGTTCCAACATGACTGTGTTCACTGACTCATCTCCTCTGTGTCCTCCACGGCAGTTTATGAACTTATAAAGTCATCTGTACCTCCTAGCCGCAGTTTGCTCCTGACCCTGGTTTGAGCAGGAGGTGGGGGTTGGTGGGTCTGGTTGGGGGGCAAGGAATTGAGGTCAGAGAGTTTTTTGCATACCCAGAGGTTCAGGTTATGGTGGCTGGGTGTCAGGGACGAAGAGCGTGACCAGTGCCAGGTCATAAAGTTTCAACATTCGCTGCTACATCATTATTATTCACCCGGTTGTGGACGAGAAAAGATCTCCACCTGTGACCCAAAAACCGCCAGGAACAAATTCCAGGAATGTCAAAAATGTGTCCTTCAACATTAAATCCTTCAAGTTTTCTTCGTGCTCACAGCTTCAGTACGATGTGTTTTTTTTTTTTTTTTTTCCACATTCGTCGTCTTTAAAGCAAACAAAAAGCCAGATGTTTGGGGTTAAAAAAAAAGTGGAGTTATTTTTACGTTCCTTCATGTGGTGAACGGTTAAGTAGAGGGTTTGGAGCTGATGTACGTTTGATGGAGGAGGGAGAGGCTTCATTTTCACATTAACTGCGGCGAACGTTACGGCGAGGTGACGTTCACTCCTGACCTTGGATAAGACCTGATGCGACCAAGTGCCAAACTGGAACGCCGGCCTGGATTCATCAAGTGACGTCAGGCGGACGAAGGATGAACAACCAGCTGCACCTGTTGCTCACTGTCGACCAGCGACTGTCACTGCTGTTTCCGTGTGTGTGTTAGTGACATTTGCAGCGGTGTATCATGTGTCAGTGACACTGACCAGCCCTTCATTCACTCAGCGCCCGTTTTACCTCTGAAAAAAAAAAGTTAAAAAGAAACACACACACACACAGACACACACACACACACAGACGCGGGCCAATCATCCATTATTCAACGCACCACCACTAACCTCTGTTTAACCAATAACAGCTTGTGGAAACTCCCACCCTGTAATAAGAGAGTCCAGTCCAAACCCCACGTCAGTCCATGACACCGTCCTGAACCAGGTCCCACCGTCCCGCACTGATCAAAGTCTCCTTACTTTGTCCTCCAGTCATTAGTGTCAGTTATTGGTGATTTAATAAGTTTTAATCTACGTCCAGTTTTAGAAACAAACACAAAAACAAGCCCCACAGACAAGGATAATGCCTTGTTCCAAAGGGAGAACGTTTTATTTTTCAAACAGCCAAGTGTATTGAAGAGTATTTTTAGACTTTGTTGAAGTTTTTGTGGTTCTATATTTGTCCTCAGGCAGCCCAGCTTCAAATCAGGTCAAATTATATCGTCAAATCAAGTCTCGGTCTCTTGTTTCCGAGACGTAGACTTGGGTTTCGGAGTGGTGCTTGAATATTTCTGCTGGTTCCAATCCATCGACAGGTGTTGAAACACGACTAGAGTTTGGTCTCTTTACTCGTCATGGTTTTTCCTCCCTACTGGAGCAGAGGTGGCCTAGTGGCTAAGGAAGCGGTTTGGGTATAGAGGGTTACAGGTTTGAATCCACCAAGGTGCTATTGCACATGGCGTTGTCCTCAAATGCTGCCCTCCAAGTTGCCCACTAATCGCATGATGGGAAGACGAATGAAGACGTCACATTGTGTGGATCACAATAACAATGACATTCGTTCCTAAACTCTCTCCCTTATTCGCTCAGAGACACCCACAGCGCCACTCTCCCGGCCCGTCTCCCCATCTTTTGTCTCATAATTAAAGCGTCTGCTCAGCCTGGTTGGCTCTGAGCCTCTGGTCTCTATATCTGAGAAAAGAGGAGGGAAAGTTGTTACATTCCTCTCCTCTATGGCGGGGACACGTCATTATCCAATGCTGGGTGTCAGAGCTCTGTCTCGCACTGTGTCTCTTCTTCCGCTGCCCACACTGTCTCGCTCTCTCTTCTCCCTACTTGACGTGAACCCGTCTTCCTCGTCTTCCTTTCGTCCCTCACCCACTCTCTCTTTATTTTTACCCACAGGCGCCGAACAAAGGCAGGAAGTGCCCGTGACATTAGTTACTAGGATTATTTATATCCCGGCTACGCCACGTTATTTTTAGCACCGAGGTTCTATTAACTGCCGTTCAGACAGATTTGGAGCTGAAACCTCGGGTCTTCACAGAGGAGGGTTGTTGGAACACCTACAATCACGGTGTCCTGAGTTAACACTGAAGCAGTTACTGTAATTGTATGTTCTCACTGTACCCAGCAGCCTGGCACAACGTCTCGCTTCTCTTCACGGAACCTTCCATTCTTCTTTTCTCTTTACTTAAAAAAAATCCCATAGTGACACATTAGTGTTTCGTAGTTTTATCAGTTTGTCGTCCGACTTTTGTCTTGATTTTATCAAGGCTTCATTCCTCACTCTCCATTTCTCGTTTTTACCTTTCTGCCCCCGATGCTCGGGAGTCAAAAATAGGCCGCCATCTCAACCAGTGGTGGTATTTACGTGCAAATTGTCACTCTGTACGACTGCAAAATGCTTATTATGGACGGAGAGCATCTATTTGGAATGATTGCACATTGGAAATCCAATGATGGGTCTCTGTCGCGGTGGCTACAGGATGAGCCTCCCTCGTCTTCACTCTCTCACTCTTCAGCTCCGCACCAAAGCCGCAAACCTCCCACGCCTGCACTCGCTAACTCCCCATCGCTGACTCACAACCAAATACTGTTCAACCCCAACCAACCTGCTGACCTCGGCTTTCCAAATATTCCCGTGCTCCGCCTGTGGTTACTGAGCCACTGAGGGCGCTGCAGTCACCTTTCAAAAGACTTTTCTGAGTCTCTGAAAGATGTTTCTTTGTCGTTTTGTGTGACGGACAAGGATCCAAACACATGACCTCTCCGCGTGTTTCAGTTTTCATTGCGCTTTCATGGACGCAAAGACAAATTAACTTGACTAGCAATAAGGGCTGGATTTAATTACTCTGACCTTTATTTTGAAAAGTCTATTTACTGTAGCTGCAGCTGGTGTTTACTGTTCAGCTGCTGAAGAATGAATGGACTTTCACGGCCGTTATATTTGTACTTTTTTATCAGTATGTGTTGGTCCTATATCAGATAAGGTGGAATAAAATATGGAAGGATCCAAACATGTTGGGTTCAAAAAAAAGGAAGGAAAATAAGAAAACACAGGTGGCTACATGCTTTAATGCAATATGAATGGATACAGATGGAAACAGAGTGGAGGGGAGAAAGAGCAGGGTGCATGATGGGAGATATCGCCCTGGGCACTGAAGGCCTATAGGCAGAAGAAAAAAAAACCTGCAAGAAGTATATTTCATTTTTAATATCTATGACTTCCTGGGTTCATGGGAGGCAATAAGGCCACGGGCCTCGGAGACGGACCCGGTTTACGTGGTGCGTCCCGCTGAGACATCCTGCATAGTAATGAGTGTCTGGGTTTGACTCCACAGCCAGGGCGACGGGTCCAAGATAAGCTGCTGTTTACAGCCACAAGGTGGAAGAGGGAGTGAGACAAAGGAGGAGATAAAAAAAAAATCTGGATTTGAATGATATAAGGTCAGACAATAACACAGAAAGGATAACGGTCTGAGACAATTCAGATTTATTTGGATTATG
The DNA here is from genome assembly GCA_016785265.1 of Paraplagusia blochii. NCBI lineage: Eukaryota > Metazoa > Chordata > Actinopteri > Pleuronectiformes > Cynoglossidae > Paraplagusia > Paraplagusia blochii. The sequence goes on along the minus strand of JAFBJS010016850.1, from coordinate 58,151 downwards.
TAAGGAAACATAAAAATAAATGAGTAGTTGGACTGTGAACCAATATGTCAACCACCAGGGTCTAAAAAGGAGTTAGTAGAGATACATGTTGACTAATAAAAACCTATTTCTGGTTAATCTTTTTTAATCTTTTTCTGACCTCCTCTGGTCTCAAACACCTTTGATTAAATTATATGACTATTATTGAGCAGCTGTGTTGAACACAGAGAGGTCTTACTGCTGAGTTGGGGAAGAGTGTATTTTTGGGGCCGCAAGCATTGGATTATAAGTCGCATTGAGTGACACACAATAGTCAGAAAAGTGGAACTCTATCCCAGGGGCGTAGCCAGACCCCTTAAAATGGGTGGGCCCTGAAAAAATTAGGGTGGGCCAACCCCAAAGTATTATAGCCAAGTTTGATCAGCCCTCTCATTGGATTGGGTGGGCCTGACTGAGAAGTGGCTCAGTGGCTACGTCTATGCTCAATTCTACACAGTCAGAATAACATTCAACACAGTTGTAACATATAAAATACCATAAACTGACTTCTTCAGTTCCACCAACCCTTCACATTCTTCAACCTCAGTCAACCAGGCTCAGCTCAGTCTCCTCATTATCACAGTTATGGTTTGTGTTCAGTGATGAGTCGCGTACAATGTGCTTTGTAAGAATGTCTCTTGACCAGCGGCCATTTAAGGCATTACATTGAAGCCCAGTACATACTCCTTTCTGTCCAAACCTAGTATAGTATAGTAGGGTTAGGGTTAAAAAAATGGATTAATCGATTTTAATCGATTTTTTTGTTAATAGGACGATATCGATTCATGAATCCAAAAATCGATCTTTTTTTCCCTTTTTTTCCCAACAACTTTACGTGAACTCATGCACCACAGGTGATTATGTATTTACGTGGTTACGTGTGAGTTAACACACTCGCACGTAAAACAAATGTAATAACAACATGGCACTAAAATCTAAAAACTAGAGTCCGCCTTGTAATTTTGGGTCAAGTCATGTTAAATAAAAATTGCATGATGGATTAATATGACTGCCTTGAGTAAATTTGTGATGAAAATAAATGTAAAAAAATTAATTTTTTATTAGCAAATGTTTGATTGTTGATTTTGATTGTTGATTAAGTTTCAATTTTAGCTTTGATTCTTCTGAGAATAACGTTGGTACTGAACTATAATTGATATACAAAAACTCAATTGAAAACCGAAGCGAATCGTGAATTGAATCGAATCAAACCCTTGTGAATCGAATCGAATCGATTTAGAAAATTTTAATCAATACCCAGCCCTATAGTACAGTATTACTCCACCAGGCTCCTGACTATAGCAGCCGCAATGCTCAAAACCAGACGAACAAATGAACGGATAACACGAAAAGCGACTTCAGATCTTCCCAAAGTCGTACTTAAAGATGTTGACAGAGTTCTAAGCATCATATTAATCAACACAGCCAGAATCCACACATAAAGTGCACCACGTCATTAGACACAATGTTGATTTATGAGTGCAACTTATGGTCCAGAAAATGCAGTAGACAGAATCATTTGTTTGGATAGAAATCATTCCCAAATATATGTGCCGGTCATTTTTCTTTCTGGCACGGTACCAGATGACCCGCAGTCAGGTACTGGTCCAGACTCTGAGGCGAGGGACCTCTATAGATGGCTGTAGTTTACACTTCCACAGTCCAGACCCTAATAAAGTCAGAGTCTGTTCACAAGACCGCGGCAGAGGTTTGTCTAAACATCGGCAAAACATTCCTCAGGTTCTCTTTCCAGGAATTTACAGAGGTCTGAGGGCCAACGTTGTGTACCCCAGCTGGGGTTCAACAGCAGAGAGGCCAAACACAGTGCAAGGGCGGGGGCAGTAGTGGGTGGTGGGGTGGTGGGGTGGGCGATCATCCCTGAAACTGGCCCCTCGTCTTCTCTTATGTCTCCTCTCTGCTCTGTTATTGTTTTGACTGGGGTTGAGGATTAGGAGGGGGTGGTGTTTGGAGGGTGGGGGTCACACTGGGTGAAACTCAGCCTATTATGTCTGAACGTCTTGGAATCTAGGTCATCATCAAACCTTTCACTCTCTCCCCCCAACCTCCCTCCACCTCTGCTGTAATTACTGCCGAACAAACCTTTGCTACTACTTCTGGAAATCTTCCCTCCATCCACACTGCCACGCCCATCTGACCGCACAACTGCTGCTGCTCCATCACCCCTTCCTCCCCTGCCTCTCTCTCACCCCCATCTTCTCCCTCGATGCGCCAAATGCCAGGCATTTATCAGGGATAAGCAGCTGTCCCCTTTGCTCCAGGGAGTAAAGAAAAAAAAAAGGAAAAATGACCCGAAACCAAACCACACAAGTACAAAGATGAATTACAGAAAAAGCAGACAGAGAATTTTGATACAACTTGACTTTCGGGTGTTATATCCCAGGGTTCTACCTCAACATTTCACCCACAATGCATCGCCTGTTGCCGTTGTCTAAAGATTTTATCCGCTGATATTTAAGGACGGCGGCACGGACGCGTCTGCATCTTCAGTTGCTGCGTTCCCTGAATTCCTAAGGAGCTGCTATCAGACGGCCTCCGCCAGAGCCGGTTGAAGGATGAAGCTACTGCGATGCGTCATTGCTCAAGGGTTCAATGAAAGCAAAACCCAGATATGACATTATGACTCAACCACAACTGCACTTGTTTCAGATTCCTGGCCGAAGAACACAGAGAGCGGGGGAGGGCGATGTAAACTCGTGTTCGCACTGAGTCAAAGGTGATAATGTGATGTTCACGTGAAAGCAATTCAGAAAGTAACAACGCGGCAGAGCAGGGGTTTTATCTTTATTGTTCTGAGAAGTACGGAGACCTGACCTTGCACTGGATGATTTTAACGGAAATGAAACTCTAAGCAAACCTTAACCTTTGATATTACAGGTTATTACAGGTGGTGCTGTAATAGTGACACGACGCACCACTCTGTACTTCACCCATCACCAAGGTGAGCAACTTAAGGGAAGGAACCCTGAGACTTTGCTTCTGAAACCCAAGTTCGATTCCTTAAACACCCTGGGTCCAGAAGGCTTCAGGTTTAAATTCAATAGCGGACAGGTTGCCACGGAGCAAGGCACCCTCCTCACATCATTCCCAGTGACATTACCACCACTGGAAGGCTCACGGCTATGCTATTTAGATGGATGGATGGACGGACGGAGGGACAGACAGACAGATTGATAGATAGACCGACAGACAGACAGACAGATTGATAGATTGATGGACGGATATATAAATATAAAGATTGATGGATGGATATCTATAGATGATATATAGACGGATAGACGGACGGACAGATGGAAAGACAGACAGACAGACAGACAGACAGACAGACAGATAGACAGACACATCATTTTCAGCTCAGTATTCAAACAGAATTCTCAAAAGGGCAACTTCAATACAAAACATTAAGGAATAACTGAATGGGAGGAGGGTTTGTGCTAATTAGCATAGATAGGCTAAACAGATGCATTGTTCTCATCTGTAAATAGTGTCAATCTGCAGCTTAGAGGGATTTATCGTCTAATTCGTCTAATTCGACACTGATGGTGTGGAATGGAGCGTTAGGAATCCTACTTTTGTTTCTCTTGGAGTATCAATGAACGTATTAGCATCTCAGTACGTTATAATGTTGTTTCCTATTTCTACAGCACTGTAATTTCCGGGCTATAAGCCGCAACTTTTGTCACACAATTTCAACCCCGTGGGTTATGCAGAGATGTGGCTAATGTATGCATTTTTTCTGACCGCTCGAGCAGAAAAGGTAAGAGGGAGACAGGTGGTGTCGAGGAAGACGCAAGTCACAACCGCCAATAAACACCATAGAAGAAGAAGACATTTAACGTATGGTAACGCACTTTGTACATGAATAAAATTAGCATAGACTGACCTTCATCATAAAAAATGCAAAAAGAATGCTGCACATGCGGCTTATAGTCAGGTGCGGGTTATAGTTCGGAAATTAAGGTAATTAAATATAATTTCTGTCTGTGTTTGTTGACCTTCCAGAGGAGGAACTGTATGTTTTGGTTGGTGTCATCTCCAGCTCCGTCCAATTTGCATTTTCCAGAGAATGTGGTCCAAAATATTCAAGCATGAGCATTTGCCTACTGTTGGCATTCCGTTGTGAGGTAACCACACTGGTTCTACCTGTTAGCGGTTCCATTCCAACACAGACTGGGCGAGCAGCATTCAACATTAGCATACGGTGGTTTCGCTGGTCTTTGTTGTGTTGTCAATTAGTCAGTTTCATCCCTGATGTCACAAGAGTGACGGATGGAACATCGGAAGCATCTGAGATTAAAATAAACACTGTTGTGATTTAACAAAGACTGTTGGCAACAAACACAGGTGTTTATTTACGGCATATGACATTTATTTTTTCCGAACTATTTTAACGACACACAATAAAATTAACTTCTCCACGATGAACAATAGCGTCATATTGTTAAACCGTTGTGTTTTTCTTTTAATTCATACTGATACTTTCACTTTTACATTCACACTTCTTCATGTTGGGTCTGAATGAACTTTAATGTGACAATATAACGGCCGTATAAAGCTGTTGCTGTTGCTGCTCTGAGGGTAATGGGATGTGGGGCAGTGTTTACCGGAGCGCTGAAAAGCAGTAAAGTTTTAAGAGCAGTTTGGTTGCAGACCCAACAGGACACCAGAATCAATGCATCCGAGAATAAAATTGTTAGAAATGATATGAATAAAAGAGGAACGAGGTCAAACAATCCATAGAAAGTGGCCATGAGCAGCAGGACTATATATATTTTTAAGAACATTTGACCCATCACTGTAGTGAGCAGGGGGCATCCAGCTGAGCCAGTGCCCAAGAGGTGTGTGGGAACGGTACCATGGCCTAGCGGACTCAAGTCTGTTTCCTTAACCACTAGGCCACCACCTGTTCTGGAACTTGTCAAGTTACTTCTTGCAAGGAACCTCGTTTTGCAAAGTAACAAGGCTATGTATGGAGATTTTTTTTAAAGAAAAGTTGGGAGAGGAAAACTTTAGACAGAGAACACTGTGGGCCTCATTTTGCAGTGGTGGTGTGGCAGTTGGTGGCCTAGTGCGGTGGTTCTTAACCTTGTTGGAGCAACCGAACCCCACCAGTTTCATATGCGCATTCACCAAACCCAAGGATGAGTTGGTGTGTCTTGACCTCCGCTGTGTCTTGACCTCTGTGCCAGAGGCTCCACCAAACCTGAGACCTGAGACTCACTGAACCCCTAGGGTTCAATTGAACCCAGGTTAAGCCACTGGCCTAGTGGTTAAGGAAACAACTTGAGTCCGCAAGGCCCCCAGTTCGAATCCCCCAACCTCCAAGGTGCCCTGAGCATGGTATTGTCCCCACACACTGCTCCCCAGGTGCTGACTAAGCGGGCTGCCCCCTGCTCACTATGGTGATTGGCATAATTTCCTGATACTCCTGAGAAAAATACAATACTCTATATCAAGGGTTCTCAAAGTGTGGGGTGGGCCCCCCTGGGGGAGCACGGTGTGATGCTGAGGGGGGCGCGTGTGACCCTGGGGAACATGTTTGTTTTCCGCCGTACTACAATAAAGTGTAATTGCACATCCTTGTAAGTTGAACTATATCTCTTTCTTTTTGTTTCTTTATGTTAACAAGGATACGATGTAATTCAGAGGTGTAGCTAGAACTATTGTATAGACAAATGCTGTTATTTATTGTTGCAGCGGAGAGTGGGTGGCGGGGCGCAAATTGTTTTCTTCTTGCTGGGGGGGTAGTAACAGAAAAAGATTGGGAAGCACTGCTCTATATGATACTATTATTGTATAAGATAATACTCTAAAAATAAAGTAAATAAATAAATATGTCCGTGCTAGCTTAAGGAGCAGTGTAAAACACCAGGTCTGCACACATGACTGGAGGCTGTCAGCAGGGGTGTGTTCCAGTATCATTGGAAAGTCCAAGAGTTACAGATTTGTCAACATGTTGTTGAAGAATTTTTTCTGTTTGTTTATTTTATTTTTCATCTTTGCTCCGATTGACACGACTTGGCAGAAATGCTACATTTTCTCTCTCTCCACGTTCCAGTGCCACACGACTGATATCACCACAGACGGTCTGACTGTCCCTGCTGTCATTCTTTGAATTCCATCGTTGCTAAATGTCTGCGTTCAGCCGCCAGTGGCGACGCAGCAGATATCCCAACATTAAGGGCTGGGAACTGTAAGACTCACACTGGGAGCCTGCTGTCCTCCGTACCCATCGTGAGGACGGGACGGGTCTGGATGGAGCCCTGTCGTTGGACCGCGGTGACATGTGTCGTGTGATCTGACGGACAGACACACAAATAAAACACAGAGGATAGAACAGCTGCTGCCGAGCTGTAAATGTAAAGGGCAGTCCCCCACACACTCCCCCCGCCCGCCTCCCCCACCAGCCCACACATACACACCACTGATGTGTTTGTGTATGGATAAATAAATGGGATGAAGAGATACAGTTGTCACGGCCCAGTCCTCGTCCACTTTCCTCTTTCAACAGTGGAAATCTGTTGTGTGTTCTTGTCTCCAGTCTTTCTACCACTACACACACACACACACACACACACATCCCTGGCAGTGGACTGTGTGGTTGTGATGGTTTGGAAGAATCGTCGGACTCTTGGTTTTGACCTAGCTATCACAAGCTATCACATCACAAAGTCACTGGGTTCACAAGTGTTTACCAGTGTCAGTCCAGGAGAGGGGTTGGTGGAGCTGGAGTCACATGCGTTTCTTTAAAAATATACATATTAACTAGGAATGGTTATTTTTATTGGCCTGATAATGGTCTAGTTACGTCATATCAGTTAGATTGTTATTGGTTTTATCTCTGTTAGGCCATATAAAGAAATACTGTAGTGTTTCCTGTAACCCAGCCCACAGGCTGGGGTGAATTCATATGTATCAGTATTAGAATCATGGAGGCAGCCATGTTGTTATTAATCAGCTACTCCACTGGTCAAGCACAGGACTGGGCAATTATTTTGACCTGCGGGCCAGAGGTGCTTCTCAAATTTGAGTCACGGGCCAAGATTAAGTATTTGTGGGGACTGAGATAAATGATGATTTAAGTATTGAATAAAGGCAAAATGTTCAAATGCATTTAGCTTCTTCGAGACTATCTATTGGGGAAATGCTGGCTTTGCGGGGAAAAGGCAAAAAGACAACAATAATATTAATTAAAAGTATAATTTGGACAAGTTGGGCGGGCCGGATTGAAATGCAAAACGGACCGTATCCGGCCCCCGGGCCTTAGTTTGCCCAGATCTGGTCTAGGACAATCACGTGTCAAAATTTATCAATGATTGCAAAGCACAATGGTCTGGCCTAAAGAAGCTAGTTCTGCATTACTTGCTTTGTCATAGAGAATGGGCAGGATTTTTTTTTTTTAGCAAAAGCTTAACATTTTACAATTTAACATTGTATTTTTTTCAGAGTTTAGGAGGTAAAAAAATAACAGGACACACATTTCTACCCGGAATAATTTTGGGCCCAGCCAATTCGCGCAGAACATTACTTAAACTCTTGAGTTATTTATATGTAATGTGAAAAATACCAACATTTTCTGACCAGCCAACCCAGTGTAATTTCTTCATGTTAGGAAATAAATTTTTTCTGCCTAATGAAAATAACACACGATGGATTTGCTTGAGTTGCACTTAAACCTTTACATTACATTTGGGGGCAAATGGCTTATTTATCGGTATTGATCAGAAAATTTTGAAAAATTTAATGTAGATGTTAATATAACATTCTTGTCATTAGCCATATATTAGGAATAGAAACTGCATCATCTCAGACAACAAAATATAGAGGAAACATTTTGCAGAAAATCTTTCAGGTAAATCTTTCGGCACGTTAAGGTGTCAGGCAGTAGTCATGGAGATTTCTACTCAGGTTAGTTCACCAGGGATTGTCCTGTTAAATCAATCATTAAACACAACAGTTTAACCCTTTGATAACCCTCTTCAAAGTTGAACCAGATACTGATCACGCCCACACCGCTCCATAGTCCAGGTCCCATGACTTCCAACATTTAAATCAATTTTCAGTTTTCTTTTTTTTTTTGCCATAATCAAATCCCCAGAGGGATTATATATGGACACATCCGGCAGGTAATTGGATATGTGAGATTATCTGAAGTAGGCCAGAGGTTGAGTGGGGCACCTTGGCCAATGACAAGATTAGCTAACGGCCATAAAAGACAATCAACTCCTGTAGACCAATTAAAAGACGCAGACTATCACTGAAGTGGTAATCTGTATCTGAGACAATGCAACGAAATGGCGGAAAGGACAACGGCCATAAAGAGGGATTATCTACAAACACAAATGACCCAGTGAGGGGCGTAAAAATCACATCCATAGAATAACAAACACTCGAGCCACTGCAGGAATAATCTAACATACCACGCACACACACATATATACTGTGTATATTTATATATGCATATATATATATATATATATACATACATATATACAGTATATATGTGTATATATATACTGTATGTATATATAAATATATACATTTATATATATATATTAACATATATATATATATATATATATACATATATAATTTCCTCAGTAATAAACAGTATTCTGGTTGGGCTTCAATGTAATACTCAATCAATCAATCAATCAAATTTGTCACACAGGGCTTTACAGGGTTGGTCCTTATCCTCTGTCCTTAGACCCTCAGCCAGGGTAAGGAAAAACTACCGAGGGGAAAAAAAAACCTTTTAACAGGGGAAAAAAAAAAAACGTAGAAACCTTAGGGAGAACCACAGGAGAGGGATCCACTCCCTGGACGGACAGACAGTGCAATGGATGTTACCAGAGCAGAACAATACAATATAATAAAACAAGTACAAAGGAACAACACTTAGTCAAATTTTAAAAGTTTCCAGTAGTTTGAGGCTAATACTATAATACTGGGCTTCAATGTAATAGAATTCTATGGTGGAGCCCAAAATCCCATGGATAGATTTGTGGAAGAGGAGAGAGCTGAAAAGTGAGTGTATGGTTTTGTGTTTTGTTACAACTGTTGACAGTTGTTCTGACTGAGTTAAATGAAGTTCTACTCATCAGACTGTTTCATGTCGCCTAAAAATGCAGTGCGTCCAAAAAAATATGGTATGAATCTTTTTTTACCGCACTTTCTTGTCTTTGTAGCCATCTGCTTCTTTTCATGGGGCGGTTGGTGGCCTAGTGGTTAAGGAAACATTCTTGGATTCGCAAGGCCCCCAGTTCGAATCCCCCTAACGCCAAGTTCTCACTTAGGTGCACTGAACATGGTATCACCCTGACACCCTCCCTGGACGTTGGCTCTCTGACTGCCCCCTGCTCATTAGTGCCCCTGGTGATGAGTTAAATACAGAGGCAAAATTTCCCAACGAAAAAACTTGGTGAACAACTGCATCCTTTATCCCTTTTTCTTAGCATTTAAGTTTTTGCAGCAACACAAACAAGTTCAGGGGCAACTGGACATGGAAGGTTTCTTGAAGACGTTTCCCCTCTCGTCCAAGAGACGTCTTCAGTTCACAGCCTTGCATCAGGTACGGTGGATTTTTCAGCATGATTGCGATCACAAAGGGAATTCCCTCTATTCTAGAGATCAGCACGCACCAGCTGTGGCCCAGTGAGGGAGAGGGGTGGGGGTGGGGTCATCATGTGATGTAAGACAACCCCCACCCCCCTCTCACACTATATCAAGTAATTAAGACACAGTGGCGTACTGCCCCCTGCTCATTAGTGCCCCTGGTGATGAGTTAAATACAGAGGCAAAATTTCCCAACGAAAAAACTTGGTGAACAACTGCATCCTTTATCCCTTTTTCTTAGCATTTAAGTTTTTGCAGCAACACAAACAAGTTCAGGGGCAACTGGACATGGAAGGTTTCTTGAAGACGTTTCCCCTCTCGTCCAAGAGACGTCTTCAGTTCACAGCCTTGCATCAGGTACGGTGGATTTTTCAGCATGATTGCGATCACAAAGGGAATTCCCTCTATTCTAGAGATCAGCATGCACCAGCTGTGGCCCAGTGAGGGAGAGGGGTGGGGGTGGGGTCATCATGTGATGTAAGACAACCCCCACCCCCCTCTCACACTATATCAAGTAATTAAGACACAGTGGCGTAGTCTTTTAGCCTTTCCACAGAGGTACCGTGGATTTCTCTCAAATCTAATAATCTTAATCCTCAACCTGCACCTGACCCTGGGGTCTGGACTAATCTGGAGCTGGACCCCCCTGACCCCCCCTGCAGAATATGGAGGAACTACTGTGAATGTGCAGAAATGGAAGCCAAATGCAGACACTCTGTTAATTGTTTTCAGCTACAGATTAATCATCTGATCACCATTAATGCGAGTGCAGAGAAACTGCTCCAGGAACCGGATCTTGTTTTTTGTTAATCAACAGATGCCGCCCAGTTGTTGCCTTTCCAACCTCGGCGACACTCATTTCCATAATTCAGCTGCTGACTTACCCCAATGATAATCCCCTTGTTATACAGTTGCTGCTGCACAATTCACCAGGGAACCCTGAGTGTGTTTGAGTGTGTGCACTGCTAAAGGGGGGGCAAGAGACCTGAACTCAAATGAACCCAGTTACCCCGCGCTCCTTTTACTACCTGCCCATCCCCCACGTGGCCTCTTTGCATCGCCTAGACCGCTGTTCGGGGATACTAATGATTAATTGCTTATTTGCTTGGCCGGGATTTGATTGGCGTGTGTGAGGAGCAGAGCTGACGAGCTGCCAGAGCTGTCACACTGGGTTGGAGAGCAAAACTGAGAGGACGAGAGAGGCAGACAGACATTGAGAGAGAAGCAAAGAGTGAGCCGGATCAGATCCATCCCAACTCATTACTGCCAGGGCCGCATCAGACAACACACACACACACACACACACACACACACATATGCTAAAGCAGCAGCACGCAGCCCAGGTTGTGTTGTCTGTGTTTGCATTTGCAGTCACAACACTCGTAGTGAAGTCATAACAGTGCAAATGCCTGTATTTATCAGTCTGCATGCATCAACACACACACTCGCAGAATGACACTGTTGTGTCAATCATCTGAGCTCACCGCAGCGCCGTCTGTTTGAAATAACATTTCAAGCGGAGCGACCATCGCCGCCTGTTAAATTACCAGTCGTCTGCAGCGTAAAAAGCCGACTGTACGACATGTCGAGGTGGAGGAGTTGATGGTCTGACGGGGAAGTGACTCATCCTACCTTTGCCACATCTGGTAATTTGAATTCTCCTTCGGGACTGTCGTCTTTCCATCTACGAGCAAAGTGGAGTGCATCACCTGGAAAAGCGTTCTGGGAATTTATGGAATGGAGTGAACTCCGTCTGACTGGCTGTACAGTAATACTGACAGACGATGCACAAAATCACAACGTCAATACTTCACTGCCATTCAATTGTCCACTTATATATACTTCTATAATGTTACAGTGGAGCCTTGACATACAAGTGTTTTGAGATACACGCAAACTGGCGAGCAAAATTTTGCTTCTATAGACGAGTAGTGACTCGATTACATTGACTTATGTTTTTTTTTATGTTTTCTACTAACCTTCCATATTGTGTCTTATTGTGTTAGCTACTTTTCCGATTTTCTCTCACGTGTGCGCTATTCTCCTTGGAATCAATTAGTCCAAACTAAGTGAATGGTAAAGGATGGTAGTGGCTAACTAATAAAAAACAAACCACCATTATATTCTGTATTTTTATTTTTATTTTATATATATATGTATATATATATATATATATACATATATAAATATATATATAAAAACACATACATGCATATATATATATATTCATACATATATTTGTTTATCTAAGTATATAAATATATATATATATACATATAAAGGCTTCAATCTTTTGCTGGATTTTGCAGGACAGGAAAAATATAAATTTTTGATGTTTTTCATCATTTGTGATAAAGTTAAGCATGGCGTACGATGAATTTAAATTATGTACAGTATAAAACAGTGAAAAAAAAACTAAAAGAAAAACTTAGCTAGATAAAATCCGTAAGATTTCATTTATACATAAATAATATTATAACTATCGCAGTTTCAATAAGCTTTGCAGTTTTTATTGGTTGGTCTCGGACCGGAACCCATTCATTCATCATTAGCTCACATTCTATGCTGTTGAGTTGATTGAGTTTGACAGTAAAGTGACACATTTCCTTCTCTCCACTGAGTGTTGCTAATAGTTAAACTAGTAATGCACTCATGCACAAAGGGAGGAAAAAAAAAATGACTCAGCAAAAATTCCACTTTGCCTCTCCTTTCGTTTCCTGCTGAAGTTAACGTGACCTCTCGGATTTTATTGTTTACTATTAAACTGTAGCCGCTGCAATAAAGAAACATTCCAACAGGTTGGACGACAGTATTAAAGAAAACCAACTACTCACAGAGAACTCTTCTCATATTCCCTGGTGCTTCGTGTTTGGTCAGTGTCAGGACTCGGAGTCCAGCTCATAAACACCAACTGTGGGAAACTGCTCTCTTTAAAAGTGAAGTTTTTTTTTTTACTTAAACTCACTGCCTTTTCAGCAAACTGATAACATTAAATGAAAAAAAAACTCCATCTGACTCTAAAAGTCTGGATCAGGTAGAAGGAAAAAATATGTTCATGCACCACTGCTACCAGGAAGATTTCTTAGCTTCTATTTAGATCTAACTACAGGAATTCACCTGGTGTCACTTTCCCTTCTCTTCCTTATTTCCTCATTGTTGTGCACGTTGTTCTGGTAAGTCAAAACGATTCACATCAACACTCCGATGAACAAGATTATTCATTTGCATTGTTTGGCTTCATGCCTGGTCCTGCAAGGCTGCAGGTTCAAATCCACCAGCTGCCAGGTTGTTATTGAGGTGCTCTGAGTCCCAACCCCGGACTTCCAATGGACTCACAGTGGGTTAAGGGTGATTTGGGTGACAGTTGTGGAGACTGCTGCCCCAGGGAGACCCAGCACAGATAAGAGGATGAAGATGAAAAAGCATTAAAACAGGGAAGGAAATGAAATAAAAAAAAAATAAAATTGTAAAATGTTTTGTATTAATGTTATTGTTGTTATAGAGTATAAAACAAAAAAGAGACAGAATTAACATTAATCTGCAAATAATCAAGAAATTACTTTTTTTTAACAAATTCTGATAAGCATTACCTTCCCATATACATATATATAAAAAAATATATATATATAAACACACACACACATATATATATATATATATGGGAAAGTAATGCTTAAAATATATATGTATATACTGTATATATATATATATATGGGAAGGTAATGCTTAATACAGGTAATACATACATATATGTATATATATATATATACACATATATATATATATATACACTCATATATTAGACGTTCTCCATTCAGCCATTTTTCAGGGATGCAAGAGTGAGTCAACATTTTCTTCATTATCTTACCCTATGTATATATATATACGTATATATAACTTAGGCCACTGCTCGCTAACTGCTCCCTCCCTGACTGCCACCCAAATCACACTGCACCATACTGTGGTCACCATACTGTGAGCCTATGGGTGGTGGGTCCGTGAGTCCACTGAAAATAAATATACATATATATATATATATATATATATATATATATTATATATATATATATATATATATATATATGATAAATACTTTTTTTTTTCTTCCCTCTCCTGTTTATTTCTTCCTGCCCCCCCAGCCTCCCTGTCAGCTGACCCTCTGATCTGATAGTTGTCGGTTAGACACCAAATGCCATTCACTTCCAACAGTTACACTAGTAGCTAAAAATACACCACCCCGTTCACCCCCTCAGTCGTACTGTATTATACTGTACCGTCCCCCCACCTCCTCGCCGGAGCAAGTGATTATTTTTCAGGGCAATTTCCTCCTCATTCTTCCCTGGTGGTGAAATATTCATGAAGTAAAGCAAGAGCTGTATCTTTTTTTTTGTTTTTTTTTTGCAGCCCAGATGTTAGAGTGGGGCATGCCAGCTATGCAGAGCGGGACTCGGCTATTACGATGCTGCAGATATGCGTAAAAAGGAGAGAACTGGAGGGTTGGGTGGAGATGGTGGTGGTGGTGGAGGGGGGCACAGGTTGAATGAGGGAAGGGGGTTAAAGGCATGAGACAGGTGAGGAGGAGGAGAGAGTACGGGAAGCCAAAAAGAGGGAGGATGGGTGGTGAGCAGAGAGACGGGAGGGCACTGGGTACGCCGTGTCCTCAAACAGCCTCGGAGGAAGAGGAAGGAGGGAGAGGCAGGGATGAGAGGAGAGGATGAGCAGTGCGGCGTGGCTGGGAAGGAGGTTAGTAAACCAGCTGAAATTGGATAAGAGTCTCTCAGCGTCCATGAGGTTTCACATTACCAGAGCTGAGTGAATGAAAATGGGAGATTAACCGAGACACAGGCGAGAACAGATGGTAATGATTCAACATCACCGTCTGTGTCTGTCTGTGTCTGTGATGTCAAATCCAGCAGGTATGACGACGCCTGTGCGGCACTGCTTGGATACGTGGTGCCACATACGCCCCTGCTGTGCGCTCCAATTAGGAGACGTCTTAATTAGATGTGATAAGGTGAGCGCTGGCCAATCACACGGCTGCGAGTGTGGACATGTGAAATCCACGCCACTGCAGTCAGTGCTGCAGTGAGTGTCACTCTGCCCCTCATCTGTCTCTGTGTTGAATTTTCAGAACGATTTGTCCTCAAAGTAAAATGTCACACGCCCTCCCCCTCTTCGTCCTCTCCTCACCCCCCCCCGTCCTCCTCTATCATTTCTCCTCATCTCTTCCTTCACTACCATGAAGTGTCTCCTTCCACACCCCCCCCTCTCCCTCTTCATCTTATCAGCTTTCTTACTTTACAAGCTCTCCTTTCTCACTCCCCCTCCCGTCCTCCCAGCCCCCGTGTGAAGTTGGGACACAGTAGTGCAGAGCCAGGGAACACAGCCTCACTCCCCCCCCGTCCTCCTCTATCATTTCTCCTCATCTCTTCCTTCACTACCATGAAGTGTCTCCTTCCACACCCCCCCTTTCTCTCCCTCCTCATCTTCTCAGCTTTCTTACTTTACAAGCTCTCCTTCCTCACTCCCCCTCCCGTCCTCCCAGCCCCCGTGTGAAGTTGGGACACAGTAGTGCAGAGCCAGGGAACACAGCATGTAATATTTTGCACACTGAACGTTGGTGCACGAAATAGAAATGGTGTCACATGGGCGCACACACGTTGCAGGAGACGATCAGACGGATGGGAGAAGACGTCTCCGCTCACACAGAGGACAACTGGGTTCCAAATCGACAGCAAGTGATTTAAAGCGTGTTCTACTCGTGGAAACCAAACCAAAAAAGAATAAATTTGTCAAAATCCATCTTTGATTCTGTGGAGACATCGCTCTCATGTCTCATGTAGTGATTTTGCATATCGTGAGGACACAAATACCCATATGTTTCCTAATAAAGGAACACTCCCCAGGTTATTACTTCCTGCCTTATTACATTGAAAACAGCTGCAGCTGATATCCCCAAAGGCTTACGTTCAGTGCAATACTGTATTATTGTTGGATTATTGAAATCAAAAATGAGGAAGTTCTATTTGTTTTTTTTGTGTGATCAGAACGTATTTTTGAAGGACACTGCAGCTTTTAGGAGTCAGTGTAGAGCAGCTAGAAGTTGGACAGGACAGGAGAGGACATTTGAGGTCACATTCCTGAGGAGATGTAACTAAGGGTCTGTAGCAAACATCGCTCACAGATAAAATTGACCTAATATTAGCGTAATAAAGTAAAACAACTAAGATCATTATTATGACTTTTGCCAAATTTGCTGAAATCCCATACGGATTCCATAGGAGCCTGAGACATCTATCTCAGCTGTCTCCACAACTGCCACCTAAATCACACTGCCCCATATCATAATGTGGGTAGGAATGGTGTAGACCAGTGTTTCCCAACCATTTTTTGCACCACGGACCAGTTAAATGTCTCGTACTATTTTCACGGACCAGTCGTTAAGTTGTGGCAGATAAATACCCCTTAATAAAATGACATTTCCGGTGTTCTGAAATATTTTCCTACCTATAAAATCTTCCTACCCTGAATTAACTGTGCATGGGCACAAAAAGGATTTCTCAAGTGCACACAGCCTATCATTTCCTCCTACCAGACCTGTATAAAAAGTTAGAATCTTGTATCAATGACTGCGTCATTTTGAGTTTGTTGTTGTTGTCTTCACTGAGAAAACATTTTCTAATCAAATATAGTGGCATTATTGATGATGGAATCCTAGCCATTCTATTGGTCAGTTCTTTTGTTGATATGGGTATGGATCAAGTGGAAGTAATAGACAGATGGGCCAAAAGGAAACTTTATTTCTCTGCGGCCTGGCACCAATTCACCCACGGACCAGAACGGATCCCCGGCCCAGTGGTTGGGGACCACTGCTTTATAACACTGGAGAGAACTCTTGGTGTAGAGCACCTCAATGGCAACCTGGCAGCTGGTGGATTTGAGCCTGAAACCTTGGGGACCCAAGTCTGCTTCCTTAACCACTAGACCGTCACTGCCAACCTAAACTGCAGGCTATTAAGTAATTAATAAAAAAAATGTATCTAAAGAGCTTGGTGATTAAATAAGCAGGCTTGGGCCCGGAAGGCTTCAGGTTTGAATCCACCAGCTGCCAGGATCACCACGCACAGGGCTGACTGTATGGAGCAGTGTGATTTGGGTGGCAGTGATGGAGACTGCTGCCACGGAGACCAAGGAACAGATAAATTATACATTTCAACTGAAAGGCAAAGAAATGTAAATACAATTTAACATAACACTCAAAACTAATAATGTCTTTTTCTAAATGTCTTGTCCAGTCAGAAGTGGTTTCATGTTGCATTGCATCACTAACAATATTCTGAGCATGCTCAGAGGGAGAAGGTCTCCAGGGCCACTCAGACATCTCCAGCTTTGTTCAATCACATGACCTCACATTGGCATAACTTGCCAAAGTCTAACAAAAGAGCTACAGTATGTTGAAATCCAGCGGAATTCTCCTCCAACCTAAATACTCCCCTCCTCTGTCTCCCCCACATTCCACATCTTAAATTCCTCTCCCTCTCTCGCTCTGTCCTCACCTCTCACCCATATCTTTTCATCTCCATCGAGACAGAAGGTCGTTCTCAGCAGACAGACAGATGGTGAGCAGGTAGAGAGGAGGTCCCTCCCAAATTTTTTTTTTGTTTTCTGTCTCATTCAGCATCGGGGCCAGAGGAGGCCGCGTGTCCCCCGCTCACCCCAATGCAGCAGTTTCTCTGCTACCTTTTGAAATTCTACTCCATTTCCACGATCCGTCGGTGACGGCGTGGAGCGTACAAAGAAGGAGACGCGCACCGACAGCTGCAGCACACTTCAAAGCTCAGCCTGGTCAGTCTAACCAGTTCAATAAATCATCCTGATAACTACACATAAAGTATTAGCTTACACCTCTGACGGCAGCTCGTCTGATCCAACCCCTCCTTCCCCCCTGGACCTCCTCACCCACCCGGCGTCTCCAATGTTTCTCCATGGTCGACGCTGGTTTCACATAAATCAGCAGCAGATTCTTACAGTGTGACATCATGGCTGTGATTTCAATGCAGAGAAACTCCAAATTTTTCCACCTCTCCCCTATACCGCCCCTGTTCCATCCCCCCACCGTCCCCGTCTGACATGTCTTCAATGTTCTTTCGTTCACCCCACTTTACCGGGACAGACTGTACGTTACATCAGCACCAGGGTCTTATGTGTTTGAACCAACACACATGTGGTCCATACGGTCTTCAGACCAGATGGTACGGCACGTGGAAACTGAAGCAAAAGTGAGATTCAACAAAAAATCATATTTCAATCCTTATTTATTTTCCTTGTCAATAACCAAAAACACCTCCCCTGTCCGTCCTCCCCTATTCTCCCTCGCTGCCTCCCCTCTTGACCACCTGTGGCCCTGGTCGTCTGCCTGTCAAACCTCCTTCACAAACACATTTAAGGTTCTTTTTTGCACTTTACTTTGCTGCTTTCACATTTACATTTGGTTTTGACGCTTTTGTCCAAAGTGACTTACAATTGGAGGAAAAGGTTACAGTAACTTAACAAGGAACTTAGCTGTTTTAATAATACATGGCCTGATGGTTAAGGAAGAAGACTTGGGTTCTGCAAGGCTTCAGTATCATCATGGCCAACAGATGTTCTAGAAGGCTCACAGTATGGAGCATATAGAATGGATGGATAGATAGATGGATGGATGATGGATGATAAATGGATGGATGGATAGATGGAAGGATGGATGGATGGATGGTTGGATGGATGATAGATGGATGGATTAAAAGATTGATGGATGGATGGATGACAGATGGATGGTTGGATGGATGACAGATGCAAGGATGGATGGATGATGGATGGATGATAGATGGATGATAGATGGATGATGGATGGATGGATGGATGATGGATGATGGATGGATGGATAGACACATTTTTCACTCAATTGTTTAATTGCTCGATTGATTGATTGATTGGTTGATCTATCAAACAATCAGTCGATCGGTCAATTAATCGGTCTTTCGGTCGATTGATGGATTCATTCTAGTGCTTCTTGATGTCACTTCTCCTATATCAACAGGACATTTGTTCCACCAGGTGAGAACCAGGATGGAGAACGGTCAGGATTGGCTTCAGTGAGTCAAGGTCAAGGTAAGACAACACTCCTGCGATGAGTGAAACCCCAGAGACTGTGTTTCAGCCTCCGTCCATGAGTCTGGATCAGTAGGACTATGTCCTGTAGATGTTTTATAAACAAGGGAAAGTGACTGGTCCTTCATCCACACAGTGATAGGAAACCAGCGACTGTGAATGTGGACGGTAGTAAGATGTGTCCTTAGGGGTTGGTTAAAGACCAGACGTCATTGTATTTATGGACATTTTTAAAGGGTCTGATATGATTTATTAGACAGTATTACTGGATCCCTCACAGTTATATGACAGTGAAGTTAGAGAATAGAAATATCTGTAAACATACAGATTAGATACATAAATAAAACAAAGAAAAACCTGTGATTGATGACGAAGCTGACAGGACAGAGACTCTTGGAGCTGGGACCAAGAAAAGAAGAAGAGTGGACAGAGGAGTGATTGTTGTCCAAGGCAAATGGATTTTATATGAAAACTGGGCAAAGAGCAGGAGCACAGATTGTTTCGAGAAAAATAGAAGACCTTAACCGTCATTTGCGTCTTCTAGGACAGTGGTCCCCAACCACCGGGCCGTGGACCAGTGCCGGTCCGTGGGGTAATTGGTACTGGGCCGCAGAGAGATGATGCTCAGCTTAACACAATTTATGTTTTATTTATTATTAGACGCTAAAAAGTGTTTTGATGAAGGACCAGATCCCCTCGTGTTTAAATGTCCAGGAGATGTCCAAAAATACCACCTTTATGCTGGACGTTTCATTGTCATTAGTGGTATTTATCAGCTACACCTCAAAGACCGGTCCGCGAAAAAAATTCTAGACGTTTGACCGGTCCGTGGCGCAAATAGTGTTGGGGAACACTGTTCTAGGAGACTTCGAAGGACAGTAAATAAGAATAAAGTTTCACTAAACACTAGAACACAAACTTTTCAGCAATCTCACCTCGGTTAACAGAGCCACCAATGATCGTTCGCAAACGTGCTTCTCACAAATGAAGAGTAAACAGTTTGGAAGCCAAGACTTTCTAATGTATATTGAATATTTTACAATTTAAAAAAAAACTGCAGTATCACTGTAGACTGTATACGTATTTCCTAGAGTTTTCACCCCGACCTGTAGACTTTACCAGGTAAAATAACACCTGGTATTATATTTGGATAATTAAACTAATGGGCCTGGATCCTACAACAAGACATGAGCAAACATCCTAAACCACACACACACACACACACACACACACACACACACATTCAGGTCCTAATCACGCTGATAAATTCAGATCACACTCCTCCATGACACGTGAACGTCAAAGCAATGAGACAATTGTGCTCTTACACAGAAGTTGATGTACATGGACACACACAGACTCCAGCTTTCCACACCATTCATGGAAATCCCTCTGTATCTGCAGCTTTGAGAACTATTTATAGACATTGGCAACAAGGTTTTACGGTGGTGGACACCAGCACACGAGCCTGATGGTACCAGGCCACACAGCAAGAATGGACAAATGAGATTTATGTCCGTTTTATTTAATATTCATGTGTGAACGATGTCTTCAAAGATTTAAGAGTTCTCACTGCTGCATCACTCTACAATGTCTAGACACAGTCACCTTTACGCACATCCGCTTCCTAATTAATACATCTGCTCCGGCTGCCAACACGCAATACATTACCGCTAAATCAGGGGTCTCAAACTTGCAACTCGTGGGCCATTTGTGGCCCGTGGACTGATGTTTTGTGGCCCCCACCTTGATGTGAAAGTTGAATGTTAGCGTGGCCCAGAAGATTTATGGAAGGATTCTACTGTAAGTCAATGTAAAATAAAAGGTTCTGTTGGATGCACCCAGTGGATGAATGTGAGTATTACAAGACTCGTCTGAAGTGTTGTGATGATTCGTTTTTCATCTGTACTGAACATTCATTGCTAATACAGACATTTACCAAAATGACAATGGGGCAGTTGCTTTCAACTTACTTGAGTTTGAGATGGCTTTGCTAAATTAACCCCCCCGCCCAGCCTTCCTTAGTTCAGGGTCCAAGAGCCAGGGAGGAAACAGAAGGAGAACCCACTGAAATATGGATTTATTGACAGGTTGTTGTTGCACATCAAGCCTGCGCTGCATAGTACAAGTCAAGGTGCTCTTTAATTGGACGACGAAGGCTTCATAAATACACCATCATCTGGCCACAAAGAGTTTCACTGTAAACAACACTGGATGCTGCTGCTGCTTCTTCTTCATCTCCTTTCTGCTTGTCCCTTTTTCAGGGGTTTCCACAGCGAGTCAACAATTTCCATCTCTCTCTGTCCTCTGTATCTTCTACTCTAACTCCAACTACCTCCATGTCCTCCCTCACTGCATCCATCAATCTCCTCTTTGTCTCCTACCTGGTAGCTACATATCAAATGTATCCACTGTCCCTCCTCTGAACATGTCCAAACCATCTCAATCTGTCTTCTCTAGTTTTTCCAAACCTTACTGTCTGTGTTGTCCTTCATATCTTCAAACTCATTCCTGATCCTGTCCATCCTAGTCACCTCTTAAGAGACCTGACCTCATCCGTCAATCTGTCCATCACTTGATGCAGTCCCACCTCCACCCTAATGTTTCCTTGTAAACAACACAGGAAGCTGCATTAATGTTTATTATTATTATGTTTAGAAAATACCAGTTATGTTGTCGTATTATTCTGACTGGTCTGTGGAAAAAAAACTCTAGACATTTAACTGGTCCCTGACACAAAAAAGTCTTCAGACCGATGTTACAGTCAGTTGAAGAGAACATATATTGTCACATGATCGAGCCCGAGGGTGGGGTTCTTCCACTGAACATTGCAGGATGGACGGGTGCCAACACTTCTGTGAATGGTCAGGTGAATCAAACCATCCCAGAGTTCTGAGAGTCCGACGCCTCACGTGTGTCGACCACGTGGCCAAGACACGGTCAGATTTACAGTACGTGAGTCACACAGGAGACCCGTGAAATTTGACATTTTTCATTTAAACTTAAGAAAAATCCTATTCATTCAACAAGTTGCCGGAGGCGATTCTGTAAAAAAAAAAAAAATGGACTGAATGGAGTCTAAAAAAGCAAATGTTCTGCATGACATCAAGTGATCTTCATCAGTCAGGAGTGGAACCATGGAATAACACACTGCTATTGTCATCATCAAATGTCAAAGAGAGAGAGAGAGAGAGAGAGACGTCCTGTGTTGAGGAACACACACGTCCACACACACACACACACACACACACACACACATTCTGGCCTAACCTTCAGGTCACATGGTCCTTATAAAAACAAACAGCATTCTTTGATTAGGATCTGTTTAAATGCTAACTATTAGTGGAATGCGAGCGTCTGAGTGAGTTCGTATTAGCATAACTTTATCGCGTTGGTGAGATTAGCACACGCACGTGGCATGTGAGCACGGGTGACAAACTGACTGAGAACATTGTTGTGAAAAGCAGGCTGTAGCCATAAATCCATCCGTCCATCTGTCCAACTGTCCCTCCGTCCTTCTGTCCTCCATTCCATTCTTCTCTTTCCACCATCCATAGTAATCTACCTAGATTGAAAACTCTAAATATAAATGTAAATATATTTACCAATATAGACTGGATCTCTTACTCTCTACATCAGGGGTCTCAAACTTGCGGCCCGTGGGCCATTTGCGGCCCGCGGAACGATATTTTCAGGCCCCCACCTTGATGTGAAAGTTTAATTTAAAGTTTATCCTATAGTTCTCAAAACGCTGATCCAGAGCCTCCTTCTGGTTCAGTGTGGTATTACACAGAATCTAAGGGAACTATGAAGTTTTTGCTTAGGATCCACCAGCACTCCTTTGGAGATCTACTGGTAGATCCCACCTATTGGGCCCCTGATCCACATCTTATCCATCCTTCTGTTACAACTGGTGTCTGACCTTCTCACCCACCTTTGTGTCCAGTCCTCAGGTCTCAGTCTGATACCAACCTACAAAGCCCCTCTGCTCTCAGCAGTGTGTCTCTAACAGTTGATAAAGCACAGACTGTGCCTCCTTAAGTGAGACGGTGGACGGCAGTGAGCGTGGAGCCCACTTCAGGTGTTAGGATGTCATAACATCAGCAGCCACGGTGGTCAGAACGGAGACCTTTGCTGTGATAAGCAGTGAGAAATGGACGTGAAGAAAACACATGTGACATTAATGTGGACACATTCTCCTACCTTTGCTCCCTGACTGACTCAGCATTACAGTCAGCATGTCTCCGTGTGCGCATGTGCGAAGGAACGTGTTATCTTTAGCCACCTTTCTCTGACCACTGACCTTTCCAAAGGTCTCCCTCCACACAGCGACTGACCGACCGACTGCACCGAAGCTGCAGATCCACCGCTGTCACACGGAGTCTGAGCTCCTATCAGTCTCTGTGGAGAGAGGACGAGAAAGGACTGTTGAAGTGAGCGTCCTGTCTCGGTGAAATCATAATTACACTCAACGATAACAACAGCCTTCAGTGCTCTTTACTCAAGGAGCACTTTACCAGGTACTTCTCCAACATGACAGGAATAGGAGGACAGTGTGAGCGCCTGAATTCTAGGTATTGTCAAATTTCCATTTATGCATTCAGCAGATGTCAAAGTGACTCAGAGACGAGGACTTACATTATCGAGCATGTGGTTCCTCTGGGAGTTGAACCCAGGACACAGCACATATGTAAAGATATTAGAAGAACAAAATTAGCTGCATAGTATTTAAAATTTAATTATTACATACTGTTTATAACATCATTATATTTTATTGTTCATTCATCTTCTTCTGTTTGTCCGTTTCTGGGTCACAGGGACAGCTTGCACCACCCAAATCACATTGCACCATACTGTGAGCCTTCCTGTGGGTGGTAAGACTACAAGAAGTTATGTAGGTGGAGAAGGTGCTATCAGTGGCAACCTGGCAACAGGTGGATTCGAACCTGAAGCCCTGTGGACCCAAGTCCCCTTCCATAACCACTTATATTTTATTGTATGTGATAAAATTAATTTTTGTTGTTATTAGCAAGAAAATGTGTACACATGGAGGAGTGGTGTAACTGTAAATCCTTTCAAAATAAAATATTACATTACATACGGCAAAAGCTTCTGACAATTTGAGGAAAAAGTAACAAATCACAGTAAAAAAAATCATAAAAAATTAAAAATAACACCAATATAACATTAACATAAATATAACACATATGTTATATGCGGCCATTGTAACGACTGGCATTGGCAACATTAGCCACATGCTAGTTGTGTTTTTGTTTATATTCCTGACGCATTCGTCCAGAGTGTGATTTGAATAATACCTTCTTAGAAATAAAAAAAAATCTGGTTTATTTAAATATTTTTGCATAATTTCTCATTTTAGCTCAAAGATACAGATATACAGTTGTACAGTGGGGGACCAGCTGTTTCCAGAACCTCTGCGTACTGTAGCTGGGAGGCTGAAAACCATTTAGGGTCCGGGCCTGAAAATAAAAGCCTGGGGACGCAGAAGTGTGTGTGTGGGTGTGTGTGTGTGTGTGGTTGGGGGAGGATTATGGCCTTTGCACCAAGGAGAGAGGCCCCAATGAGTGAGTTATTCCTGTAATAACAAGCTAACCCTATCTCCCTTGTTTAGCTCAGGCACCAGCTGCTACACTAGTACAAATCTATTAGCATACTGTCCGCTGTCCACAGCACGGAGAAAATGATTCTTTTAGAAAGTCGGTGGGATAAATCTGCTTCTTTTCTGCCGCTATTGATTTTCCTTCCTGGTGAATTTACCAGAGAGATTTCAGAGGCTCTGGCAGATAACCAAGATTTTTGAAAAGAGAAAGGAAAAAAAAAAAGGGAAAAAACATTTGAAGTAAGACGTAGTACTCAATCCTCCAGTTGAACGATGGTAATCGCTTGTATCTTTCATTTTTTCGGTGCCTTCCAGCAGATATCGGGGGGGATGTTGAAGCATTTTATTGACGCATAATTGCCAAAGTGCATGGGTAGTGACTGGAGCAGCCCAGCACAGTAATGACAGTGTCTCTTTTGCAACGGGATAATTATAATTTGGTCTGTTATGACTGGGGGGCGAAAACTGTTATTTAACAAGAGGAGATCACAAAGGGCATTTCTGTTTTTTTTTTTTTTTTTTTCTTCTGTGGACGCACATATTTGGAAAACAGGTAGCATATTTTGCTCAAGGGCGAATAGAGGAAGTGGTGGAGTACTGAGCGTCAACCCCAAGACTTTTCTCAAGTGTTTGTGTGACCTTCTGGTCAACAGAGACTATCTTTAACCTCCAGGCTCCTGCCGCCTCCATGTGCCGTTGTGAAAGCACCTTGTTTACATTAGCAACATCGTAAAGAGCTATTCTTAGCCGCCCGCTTGCAAACAGTGTGCGCTTGTGTGTAAGAAGGTAAATGGCAAGTTGCAAAAACACTTCAAGTGACCCAACACTGCCCCCCCTCAGCCTCTCCCACTCCCTATTCAACCATCAGTGAGACAAAAAAAAAAAAGGCTCAGATGTGAGTGACACATAACCGCCGAGCGGTCAAAGGAGCACAGCGGCATCTCTGAACTGCATTCCTCACAGGGGCGGTTATCACTCTGCTTCCTGTCACTCCCACCTAGGTCCTTGGATACACTATGTAGGTCACAAAGACGCTAACACGCAAAGGCAGCGGTGGGTGCGAATCTAAACCCAGGCTAGCACCTCAGTCAGAGACACATACGCATCACACTTGTCCCTAGTCCCTTTTTTCAGGGGTTGCCACACAGAGTCAACCATTTCCATTTCACCCTGTCCTCTGTATCCTCTAGTCTGCATCCATCCTGTGTCTCCTACCTGGCAGCTCCATATCTGGAATCATTCTTCCACCAATGTCTCCACTGTCCCTCCACTTGTCCCCCTAATCACCTCATTCCTGATCCTGTCCATCCTTGACTCTATTCTCATTCTTCTAACATGGTATCCAACATGTCCAAACCATCTCAATCTGTCTTCTCTAGCTTTTTCTCCAAACCTTCCTGTCTGTGTTGTCCCTCTATTCACCTCATTCCTGATCCTGTCCATCCTTGTCCAGCTCTTTCTCCTGTCTTCTACCTATTCCTAGTGTCTCTAATCCATCCATCATGGCTGGTCTCACAACTGTCCTGTAAACCTTTCCCTTCACCTTAACTGACTCTCTTCTATCACAGATCACTCCTGACTCTTTTCTCCAGTTTTTCCATCCTGACTGTCCTCTGTTCTTCTCCTCTCTTCTACAGTCTCCACTGCTCTGAACAGTTGATCCTCAGTATCTAAACTCCTCCACCTTCTCCACCTCTGCGACTTGTAATCTCACCATTCCACTGCTCTCCCTTTCATTGACACACATACACTCTGTCTTGCTAAGACTGATTTTCATTCCATTTCTCAATCAGAGAAATGGATTACACTCCGTGCCACTGCTAGCTTTCCGCACATTCCTGCTCCCGAACCAGCGGAGTGTTTCCTCCCAGTGTGGAGCGATAGTCTCCTGACATGTGTCGTTCACTTGATTGCACCTTTTCTTTAATGGAACCTGAGGAACGGGAGGACGATATCGCTCTATTAAGACGTGTGGCACAAATGGAAGTCAGGCATATGCACTCGGCCGTGGAAGGTTCAGATGGAAGGAGGGGGCCAAGAGGGGGCGCCGGAGGGGTAAAGGTTATGTCAAGGTTCCCTGGATGTTGTTTTACTGTTATTTACAGCCTTTTGATCGCGTGGTGACACAAATCATCAGTCGGTTTGATTAAAAAAAAGAAAGTATCATCAAATCAATAAGGAACGAGACGTTATTTTTTTACGGCCCGCTCTCGTTTATCACCATTTTCCTTCCTGTAGTCCGTCTTCTCCGGGACGCTCGGCCTCATCTTTTATCATTAGTGCTTCTGTATGAGAGGCCATTAGAGAGAAATTGACCCAGCTCCCTGCCAGTCTCAGCAGGCTACGGTCTGAACCAGCCAAGACCCTCATCAGCCCTCCCTCCCTCCCTCCCTCCCTCCCCTGCTGCTGCTGCTGCTGACATGGACGACCATTACTATTGGAAGCAGATTGGAGAGCTGTAAAATATTTATTGACGCCCGGCCTGAGGAAATGTGCGTTACCATGTGCATACACAATCACATTTACACAACAGCCATTCAGAAACAATAGATTACCAATTACAAGAGCGGTAATCTGGATTAAGGAGGCTGTTAAACATATCTATATACATTTATAGATAACGTGGATAACGATAAACGTACCTTTGGCTTTAAGAAGTGGTTATCGTAATATGGTGACTGTGATGGTCTCAATTATAGTGTATAATCACAGAAGCATAAGATAAGATTGACTGACGTGGATGGGCGGAGCAGTCGCAGCAATACAGTGTTTTCACTGCTTTTTCAAAGCAAGAAAGCTAAACCGAAAGTCAAAGCTCTCTATTTGCCGGTCAGTCTACGTTCCTATCCTCACTAATGGTCATCAACTTTGGGTCATTGTATCCAGAAAGAATGTGATCCTGGACACAAGTGGCCGAGCTTTCCCAGTAGTGAGGTAGGCAGAGGTATCTCCCTTAGCGATAGGAGCTCGGAGTAGCTGCTCCTCCACATCTAGAGGAGCCAACTGAGGTGGCTAGGACATCTACAGTGTAAGCACCCCCAGAAGCCTCTTGGGTCTTGTCCCACTGGGAGGAGTTTCAGAGGAAGACCCAAGACACTGGAGTGACTAGGGATCTCCCCAGATGAACCAGAAGAAGTGTCCAGGGAGAAGGAAGTAAATGTTTGACTGCAACATATGATCTAAAACAGACCGTTGCAAACTATGGCCCGGGGGCTGGAAGTGGTCCTTCAGGTATTTTAATCCAGCCCACAACTTGTACACACTATACCATTAATTTAATCCACCTGACCTGGCTCAGTTATCAGACTTTCGTACATGGCATATGTGGCCGTGGAGTCAAATGATAAATATGAATATATTATAAATACATAGTAAATATATATAATTCATTGATATTTATGCATTAATAAATATTTATATTTACTTATTCATACATTAAACTAAATATTTAGCAATAAAATATATGAGTACAACATATATATATCAAACTGAACTGAATCGGATCAAACTTGATCGATCGTTATTTATGATATTCGATATTTTTTATGAATCGGATCATAGTCTGTGAATCTAGATGTGAATCGGATCGTTTCGTGAGTGAATCGTCACACCCCTTTTATTTATGTATATTACATGTAGATATATCAAATACCTTAGTATCTAATATATATTACATTACATTAATAAGACATTTTCATACATTGAATTATATATTCTGCAATAAAATATATTATACAGTACAATGTTTATAAAAACATATATAAATACATACATACACATATATATATAAAATAACATCTTGTGGAAAATGTGTCTCTGCACAAGAGGCTGTCCATAGAAGTCAAAATTATACCGTATATTATATTGTAAAGTATTTCATACAACATATATGTATATAAATATATATGACAGATATTAATTGGCCCACTTATTAATTATTTCATCTTAATCGGCCTAAATCTCACTGCTCCGTACTGTGAGTCCACTGGAATTGATGTGGGTTGGGACGGTGCTGTGTTAATGTGTAAGTCAATAATAAAAGTTTGGTTTCTCTTTTGAAACACCTGCAAAACATGTGATAACTTAGACACATGATCCAACCGTTGACTACACCCACTGTACAGCTATTCTTCAACACAGCCTGTAGATTTGATAGAAAGGACGAGAGAGAGACAGAGAGAGTTAGAGAGAGAGGGGGAGAAAGAGGGAGAGAGAGAGAGCATTTGCTCAAAGTGCTCTCTCTGAGTGTGGGATCAATGTTTCCTAAAGTCCTTCCCTGAGGATTCATTCATATGTAAACCATGGTTGGTATCACTCAGCAGCATGACTGCTGTAATTAGCCCTGTCAATAAAATGACTGTTTTGTGGCCCCTCAGTGTGTGTGTGTGTGTGTGTGTGTGTGTGTGTGTGTTGGTGTAAGAGGTGCCAATGGGTTGGGGGTGATGGTAACATAAGCCAAGAGATTTCAAATCTTTGTGAAAATGCAGGACACACAGCGCCTTCAGTGGCCATTGTAGTTTATTACAGTGGGGCCAAACACCTGGGGCATGGACCAGGATCAGTCTGTGGTCCAAGTGATACCAGGCCGGACAAATGCATTATTAATATTATTTATGTTATATTTATTATCTGATGCTGAACAATGTTTTATTTTGAAAATTTACTCGATACATGTCAAGATGCTAGCCTCTGTCACAAAAAACAATTGTCTTTGGAAAGATTCCTAGCACGGGACATAATAGATGTCCAGAGAGGAGACAGAAGAGGAGCGCCAGTCTTCAAAGAAGGACAAAGGTGCTTTTTTTTTGGACTTGAGACTTCCACTAAAATATGGATTTACTGACAGGTTGCTCCCATGCACCAGTCCTGCACTGCATAGTACAAGGAGAGTAGGTCTCTAATGAGGTAGAGACCAAAAGTTCTGCAGGTAAAGACATGTTACCAGAACGTGACTTATAATGTGGATTATCACATTCAAGACACGTTCAAGACATCTTACCAGTCAGTGGTAACAGAGCGTAGAGTTGGACACTGGGTTATTTCAGGGACTTGAACTTTAGCGTGTTCTACACATGCACAGTACATGATCGTGTCAGAGGTGTCGCAGTGGGCTGGGTCAGGTTGTTTACTCGAGTCATCAACTTTAGTCATCCCCGAGGAATGGCCATTGTGTGTGTGTGAGTGTGTGTGTGTGTTTATGAGTGTGTTGGATAAAAAGAGGAAGGGAGTGAGCTCTTTACAAGCCCTGCAGACACGTGAACATGCAATGTGAAGATCATTTCAAGGTTGCCTTGATAAAAGGAAAGAGCAGCAAAGCAATGACATGCTTATCCTCAAGTCACAGACACGTGCACACCCAGAGAAGGACAAAAGGAAAGTCCAACCATTCAGTGGTTCAAGGAAGCCTCAAGATATAAGCTCTCCAAAATAAGAGCTTAACATGAAAGGAGTAGGAAACAGAGGGATAGTAACCCCAGTGCAATATGCTGTCTGCGAATTGTTAAAACAAGAATATCAATTCCTTTCTAAATTATTATTCATTCATTCATTCATTCATCTTCTGCTTGTCCGTTGCCGGGTCCCAGGGGTGGCGCCAGGGACAGGGGCCCAAATCACATTGCACCATATTGTCAGCCTTCCTGTTGGTGGTGAGCCCACAAGAAGTGATGTGGGTTAGGACGGTGCTATGCTCAGAGCACCTCAGTGGCAACCTGGCAGCTGGTGGATTCGAACCGGGGACCTTGCGGACCCAAGTCCGCTTCCTTAAACCATTAGGCCACCAACTGCCCCGAATTACCTTAATGTAATAATAATCTACAGTAATACTACACCACTACTACAGTAC
>JAFBJS010016850.1:4148-18578 GCA_016785265.1 Paraplagusia blochii | reverse complement strand
AGGAACAAAAAGAGTATGCTTACTGAGTCAATAGTACACCATGTACGCACTGACAGTATGATCTTGTAAAGGTTGACAAAGCTACCAGCGATGGTTCGCAAATTCATTCATCTAATATAAACGATATCTGATTTTGTTGATATTGTCCACTTGTCAACAACTAATTTTCTGATATTAATAACAATATATCCCAATGTTTGTCCTCCAAGACATCTCAGAAGCCTAAATCATATAATAATGCTAATATAAAGCCAATAACATTGTGATTATCGGATTATCTGATATCTCTAATCTCAATCTTTAACTAACAGGGAGTAATATGGCAACATTTCACTGAGATCTGAGATGACCAAAAGCCCGACGTAATGAGGAAGGACAACCGCAATAAAGAAATACCACACTGTGTGTATATTACACACACATATATAAATATATGAACAGCTATAAAGAAATATACTTATGTATGTCTACATGTTTAGGCACTGATATGCACATACATTCTCTCTCTCTATATATATACATACAAATAAATATATATATATAATATAAATATATACACAGTATATATATATAAACTAATACTTTAGCTATAGATTTATATGTGCGTCTTCAGTATATTTTTCTCTTTCTCTTTATTCACTGGGCTCCAAGGTCCACTACAGCCATATAGTCCAGGTCATGTACCCTCTGGAGAACCGATCTCCACTGCATCTCCTTCCAGTCCAGTCTGTCGTCTGATGATGACTGATGGTCCTCCAGGGGCCGTGAACTGGAAATTGTTCTGAGAGTTGAACTGCCCTCGGAAAAACACACACATAATTTGGGGAACTTTAATTTATCTCCTCAAGTACACATGCGTCTCGGCAGTGACAGACGGGGGCTCATAGGGGGGACAGGGGGCGATACTCGACCCAATGCCATTACTGTTGATATATATGTATTTCTTTAATTAAAGTAATTGGTTGACTGGGGTGTTAAGTAAAACACATTCTACATAAAGGCAGTGTGTGAGAAGTGATGGTTTGAAGGACTAATGCTCTTCATCCATGTGGATTGAAACCTGCAAGATGTGCATGAGTACAACGTGTAGTACCCTGGGTACTATTAGCCCCGGTGCTGACACTGACACAGGGGAAAACAGGAAATGGAGTGGAGTGTGCGGTCAGCACACCACTGACTACCCGAGCATGGAGCAGCGGGGCTACAGCGTACATTTCCCCCTGAGTGGTCGTGGCTGACAGCTGAGGCAGGAAGTAAAAAAGTGCTGCTTAATGAGTTAACGTTTATATTTTTACGTGATGACATGACTCCAGTGTCTTTCTACGGATAAAACAGTTCAGGCCTCAGAGATGGAATACCAGTTGGACCCATCCCCAAATATATCAATATGTAAAACGTATCTACTACAGATCTTCGTACGAAACCCATCTGACCATCGGACTTCTCTGACCATCACTAAGAGTTTAACAAACTGACATTGGTTGTTACGCAGCTCAAAGAAACTGTTGTGATCATGGTTGATAAGTTTGTCGTCTTCTCCTTTCGTCTTATCCACAGAGAGTCAACATTTTCCATCTCCCCTTGTCCTCTTTATCTTCTACTCTGAGTCCAACTAGCTGCATGTCCACCTTCACTGCATCCATCAATCTCCTCTTTGTCTCCTACCTGGTAGCTCCATCTCTAGGATCATTCTTCTACCAATGTATCCACTGTCCCTCCCCTGAACATGTCCAAACCATCTCAATCTGTCTTCTCTAGCTTTTTCTCCAAACCTTTCTGTCTGTGTTGTGAATTATTACTATTTCTAAAGTTAAAATATTATTATACTATATATTTTGTGTTGACAGCCTGTAAATCACATAGCATCAACTGCTAAGTTCCATGATCTACATTTTTTTCTGAGATTGTATTAGTTTTAAAATTTTTTAAAAGAGCAACAATCGAAGATGCACTTAGTTGGCGAATCAGATTTCTGGAAAGTGAAATAAAGTGTTTTACTTTTCTTTTTTTGGGAACAGGAACAATTGATTTACCACTGGATAAGTATGATTATCATTACAAAGTCATTCAGCTGGAATGTGCACTTTGGCCCGTGCAGCTCGTGGCTGGATGACGCGACGAGACACATTAAAGTACAACGGCGCTACTTGATTATTTGATTATTGATTACGTTTTTTTTTTTTCGTCTTTCCATCAGTGCAGGGCAAACTTAACTGCAGCAGATGACCCCGTTTATTTTCTATCCTGCTGTTCTGTTGTCAGGACCTCTGGCCTTTTTGACGTGAATAGTTTTCATTGCAACAGAGTTGACAACACCATATGTATGGGGGTCAGGCCAATGGTCAGCAGGAAGGAGGAAACATGACAGAGAATGGCGCCACAATTAAAGTGTAGCGAAGCCGGAAAAACAAGTCTTTTACAAATTCTAGAATAATATGAATAACATCTGCAGGATGAAGAAGTAGTGTTTCAGTTAATGAAAAAAAAATAACACAAAACAAAAGGATGGAGATAAAATTGGTTTCTTTTCAAGTTTGTTTATAAAATTACAAAATAATTTGACTTATTCTTTAAGCTCTCGTTAAAAAAATATATATATACTGATATACAGGAACCTTACATCCTATTTGTTTCATGTATAAATTACTATATCATTAATGTTTTTAAAGATGTGAATTTATTAATATTTAAAACTTGTTTTTCAAACTTGGGGGCGCAACCCTGTGTTGGTTTGGTCTGGAATTCAACAAATCACAAATCACATCCTCCTTGATGGTCACAAGACTGGACAAAAACAACAAAACCAAAGAATGTCACTGGGGGCCCAAAAATTTGTAATGTCAAACTGGGGTCACAAGCCTACAAAGATCGGAGACAGCTGGTACTCAAGACCAAAGTCGCCAGACGCCTAGTCTTCAGTGATGCAGAACAACTACACCGACGCAACGCGCGTTACCACAGCAGCTGGAACCTGTAGCAGGGATTCCTCAGCGTTATCTTAATTGCTTGTCACCTTCAATAACAGTCCTGAGCGCAGGAGTGTTGTGGTGGAAAGTCGGCCGTTGACGCTCTGAGCCCTCGGTACCAAATATGGGTTTGTTGATATTATGGTGGACAAAGGAATTTTTCTCTTGAATTTCCCTTACACACAAACACACATATGCAAACACACACACACACACACACCCAGTTGGGCTCCCCCTTCCTGTACAACACGGATGCGGCACACGACCAAAATAAACTCTGGCGAGAAAACAGGATGGCGGGAAGACGCTGAGGCTCGTCACCCGGCATTCTTTATCCCTGTGTACATGTCGGTGTGTGTAAATGGGAGTGAGGGAGTGGGTGAGGTACTATTAGGGGCTGGTCCAACTACAGAGCGGGCCAGCAGGAAGTCTGACTTTGAGTCTGTTGTTTTTCTAGTTCACTGAGTTCAGCGCAGCCTGTGTCTTCACAACAATGAGTGACGACTGCTCTGGATCACTGTGTTATTGGAAAAATCTGCTGTCAGTGTGAGTGAGTGTGTATGTTATGGTTACTCAACCCTGCTTATGTAGCCAGTTATATAAAATAGGACACATAAGGAACTAAGGACAAAGAGAGAAATCTATGGAGAACAGTTAGTGTGATACAAGGTGAACTGATCAACATGTTGGACATTTTAATCTATGTCACAGTGGGTTAGAGCAGCGGTCCAATAGTGGTCCAATAGTTACAATATTTTGATTTTATATTATTTTATATTGATTTTATTTATTAGCTGACTTTGAACGTTGTTTTTGTTTGTCCCATTTCTGTTACTCACACTGGATACGTGTCAACATGCTTGACTCAGTCACATCTCACGGTACGGCACCTCAGCGGTATCCTGGTGGTATGGGGATTTAAATGTGGGGCCCTGCGGACCCAAGTCCTTAACCACTAGTCCACCAACTGCCCCAAATGAAGGCACTGCTGGGATTTGAACCCAGGATCTCCTGTTTGCTAGACAGGCGCTTTACCCATCTAAGCCACAGCACCTGTCTTCCTGAACCCCCTGAGCTAGCTAAATGATAACAAAGGTCTTCGGTTAGAGACAAAGAGCCTACGTCTTGAAAGTTGACTTTAACAGATAATTCCAGGAGTTCTACTAAGAAAGTGAAAATTTTGTGCGACAATCCTGCGCTGCATAGTAGGCAGTGATACGCTGTCTTCAAGAAACCTACTATGTCCAGTTGCTTTCGAAGTAACTCATTTTGGATTGAATTACCTGGATGACTGAGAATCTACACAGACACGATACGCTGTATTATACGATGAAGCCTTCATCACTAGAAAAGCAAGTGCTCTACATTAAAGACGAATGCAATGTCAAGGGGACACATTGGGTTTTGCGTCAGTTCATTCACATCATAGAGCTCACGGAACGCTGCAAGAGTGCAGTGGAGGACGATTATGAGCGCAAGAATCCGAGGTATGTCAATCTTGCAGCAGATGCTCAACGACAGGATTGGTAGGCAAGGGTGCGTCCAGTGGAAGTAGGCTGCAGGGGGTTTGTAGATACCTCAAAATTGAGGCTACTCAGGGAGTTGGGGGTGCAGGGGTAGGACCACAGGGGGCTAGTCAGGGACCTCTCCAGGACAGCTGGACAGGGAGCCAGTGGCTGAGGTATCTCAGGTTCTCAAATGGAGGACGCCCAATTGAGAACCCAAAGGACACCATCATTCAGCTGAACGCCACAGTATCTCATGCGCCACTTCTCGCCTTGGAGTGAAGTTTACTGAGGAATAGCAACACCTAGTCCTACCTAACAGACCAATATTTATCCACAGTATCATAAAAGTTGGTCTGTAAAATAAAACGGTCAGATTTTTGACTCGGCCGCGGCAGAAAAACAGGCTGTGGACAGCTGTGTGTGTGGAGAGTGTGTGTGTTTGTGTGTTAGTGTAAACTCTAGGTCACTGCAGATCCCGTCAGTGCCTGAATCAACATTAAAGTCACAAAATATTTGTGTCTGCCCTGAAACTTCGATCTGACTTTCAGTCCAGCTCTGACTGACTTTTTTATTTTTCTTTTTTTGGTGATAAGGTAGATGAAAGAGAGGGGCACGGTAAAGTTTATCAGTGAAATGGACCAAAGTCACATCAAATAACGGCACAGAGCAAAAAAAAAAAACAAAAAACAAAAACAATGGGACAAGAGCGGTAAAAGTAGGAGGAAGATCAAAGAGAAGATCAATGATAAACTGGACAGAGACAAAGATTGGATGAATAAACACCAGAGGACATCTAAGAGAGTGAGGGAGGGGAGGGAGGTGAGGGTCACCGCAGCATCAGTGAGGGGATCGGGGTTAGAGTGCCATGACTGTCTTCTCACTGTGGAGTCACCATAACCAGGTCAGTGACACACATACAGAACAACAGTCACGGCAACCTACACATAAAACTACTACACAATAAATAGACAAAAGATTATCAGACTGGGAGGGTTCAAAACGAAATGCATAAAAAATGCTTCAGAACAATTGTTTCCAATACCTGGCTCGGGGACCAGTGGAGGTACTCCAGCAATTGTAAAGGTAACAAAAAAACACTCCAAAAAGTGTTTTTTCCCTGTATTGTTTTGATGCTTTTTTCATTTTGAATGATTTTCCTTTTAGTTTTGCACCTCTTTCACTTTTGTACATCTTTTGTAAACACTGACATCGTATGTATGGTGGAAGAATTAAAGCTTGCCTCTAATTGGCTCTTGGTGGTTGCATTTTTTGATTTGCTTTGCCTCTTTGGACCTTTTAACTCCTTCCTGTAACACAAACAACACAATCCAAATTAATTTGTGCCACAAAACAGTCAGAACTTAATTTCTGTTGGCAAAGAATGATACAGTGGAGCCCCTAGAGGGTGAGTGAGGGAACATGTGTTTTAACGCCTCAATAATAAAGTGTAAAATTCCCGAAATAACTCAGTGTGATAAACCACAATTTTGACTTAAAGTGCTATTGTATTTCAATATACCACTGTATCTCTATATATACACTTCACCTTTTTTAGTATATTTTATATTTATATATATTTATTTAAGTGAACGCTATCGTATATGTTTATGTATATGCATATAGGTATAAAATGATATTATAAAATATAAATATTTTGAATATAAATAAATAAATGTGTGAGTGTATATACATGTATATATGCATATGTATAAACTTTATATATGTATATAGATTTCTCAATATAATATGTAAATGTGGGCTATATAAATACAATTTCATTGAAGGATTGATATATATATATATATAATTATACACACAAAAGTAAGTATTAATACACCAACATACCACTGAAATCTTACGACTGCAACTCATTCTATATACTATGTATAGATCTATCTACATATATAAAGCTCCCTAACATAGGTTTTCCACTAAAATTATTAATATATTTGTTTACATCTATGTTTCAGATGTTTGGAATTTAATTTAATAATTATTGGTATAATGTTGGGGGATAGAACAAATGAACTGGTGTATCTAGGGTCTCCAGAGTATAATATAATATTTCACCCATTTATCAATGTGATGTTAACGTTGTTGGTGGAACTACCTTAAGTATTTGCTTGTTTCTCATGGTCTGACATTGGCGTGAAACATCTTCGCCAAGGACAAGGAGAAGTTGGAGAAGTTGGAGTAAAAAAAAAAGGTTCCAGTTCCCGTTCATCTTCAGGGTGATTGTCCTGTGATGAAACACAAGAAGCAGTGATTGTAATTGTAGCTTCAGAAACACAATAAACCTCAACGACCTGTAATTAACAAAGTTAATGTCACAGTTTCTGTTTCTCAGAAATCCCTTCTTCTTCTCAGTACCACGTCCAGGACACGTGTGTTTGTTGTGTCCGTCTGTGTATCCGTACTGTATACACACACACTCTCCATCCCTGACCTTAGTTTTTCTACCAGACAGAAGAGTAAACAAACAAGCCTATAGATGTCTGGGGAGGGGACTGGAAATGTCCCTGCACCATGTTGGAAACACGCGTCCAGTGTCGTCCGTCCTGGGGACAAACAGACTGGAACTGGGTGGCAAACACTGGGGGGAGGAGAGTAAACAGTGAAGACCGGGGGCTTCCTCCATTATCAGCACAAATACTGTGTGTATGAGTGTGTGTGAGAGAGCGCAACATGTCAACAAACCTGCACTGCACGTTCACAAGAGTGTGTGTGTGGGTGTGTTTGTTAGACACTCTATATATAGATGAGGTGTAAGACCAGGACGCAAAAGAAAGACTAACAAAGAGGACGTTGAGAATAGACACTGGGGAAAAATAATAAAATGATCTAAAAATAGAACCAAAAAAAAACAAAACTAAGCTGCATTTTATGATTACAATGAGAGGGACAACACAGACAGGAAGGTTTGGAGAGAAAACTAGAGAAGACAGATTGAGATGGTTTGGACATGTTCAGAGGAGGGACAGTGGTAGATGATCCTAGAGATGGAGTTACCAGGTAGGAGACAAAGAGGACGTTGATGGATGCAGTGAGGGAGGGGCCTTACATATACTAGGGTGACGTGAGTGAGTCTCCAGAGAGTTCTTTTTTAAGCGTCTTCTTCTTGGAGGTGAGAGACGTTTCCTGTGTGTTCATTCTGCCTTGATGACTGCTCATTGACACCACAGCAGTCTTCTTTGGACCACCAGTCACATCTGGACACGTGACCCAAACACTGCTCATTATCATCAGGGGCAGTGTCTGTCTCAAAAAGGTGTGACCAAAACAAAAAAAAAAAAATGTCCTTCAACTCCATGAAGAAGTCCAGATGCTGGCAACTAAACCCCTGTTGGACATCATGAGAGATCACACTGTTGTCCAGCAGAGCAGACAGCAAGAAAAGGGACAGATAGACTTGACAGAATTTCACCTTTAAAAATGATTAAAAAACCATCTTATTTGCTCCGTCCTCCACCCAATAATTCTAGACAATATTGTCCAAACACAAACAACCCTTCTGGACTGTGTTTTGTTTTTTCCTTCATCTCAGTCTGTTCCAATTTCCTCTCAGCATTACATAATGGGCTCTTGTTTGTCAGCATCACATTATTTGGTAACCAGGACTTTATTGGAGCGTCTCTGAGCGATGACTCTTACCTGACTCACCCTCTAAAAACAGTAGCCTGTGTATCAGAGCCAGGGATTCTCTGGAAGCCTCACAAACACTTCCCTGTGTTTTTCACGCACTTTGTCGTGAGTCAGAGCGTGACTGTGTCATTGAACACAACACACCTCTACTGTATCTGCTGTGTATTGATTGTTATGGAACCCTGCCTGTATGAACACTGTTGTTTTTCACCCCTCACACCGTCATCTGTCTATCAATATTAATGAATAAAACCATTTTCATTAGTGTAGTGGTAGTACTTCAAATAAAAGTAAGTAAAAGTACTGTTTAAGACGACAACTGTACTAATCTTTTAGACAGCTAGACAGATGGACAAAACGAAAGTTAGAATGATAGCTAGGTAAACAGCTAGGTAGATCAATAGACAGACAGGTAGATGGTAGATAGACAGGCAGATAGACAGGTAGGTAAGTAGGTAGGTAGTTAGATATGTAGGTAGATAGGTGGGTAAATAGATGGACAGACAGACAGATAGATAGGTGGGTAAATAGATGGATAGACATACAGACAGACAGATAGATGGGTTGATAGGTAGATAGACAGACAGACAGATAGGTAGGTAGACAGGTAGGTAGGTAGATAGGTAAATATGTAGATAGATAGGTGGGTAAATAGATGGACAGACAGACAGACGGACAGGTAGGTAAGTAGGTAGATAGGTAGACAGACAGACAGACAGACAGATAGGTAGACAGGTAGGTAGGTAGGTAGGTGGGTAAATAGATGGACAGACAGACAAACAGATAGATAGGTAGGTGGGTTGGTAGATGGGTTGGTAGGTAGATAGACAGACAGACAGATAGGTAAGTAGACAGGTAGGTAGGTAGTTAGATATGTAGGTAGATAGGTGGGTAAATAGATGGACAGACAGACAAACAGATAGATAGGTAGGTAGGTAGGTAGGTAAATAGACAGACAGACAGACAGACACCCAGATAGATAGATAGATAGATAGATAGATGGGTTGGTAGATGGGTTGGCGGGTAGATAGACAGACAGAGACGGCTAACAAAATGGTTAGTTAATTTTTAATTAATAAAATAGAACTAAAGATTTGAGTACATATACGTAAGTTCTGGTCAAATCCAGCTCTGACAACGCCCCTGATTCCCATGAATGTTCAACTAACTGTGTCATAACTCCTGAAAATTCTGCTCTTTCTCCTCCTCGGTTGTTTTTTTTTTCTGCTGCTGCAAAGATTTTCCACTTTGCTCATTTTTGTTTACTGATTAAACCTCCCAACTGCCACAGCAGCACTCAGTCTACACAGAGGAGAGGGGGAAACAGGAGGACGGAGGTAATGATTGGCTGCTCTTACTCGGAAGACGCCGTTGTAGGAAAAATCAGACATTAGGATTAGTCTGGGCTTTTGATTTCATTCTGTGTCAACACAGTCTTAACTTGTTATTGTCACAACCTCAGAGTTCACAGTAATAAACTGATACAAATTGGAGACACACACGTCCACGGAGGCAAAGACACTGAGGGAGATTGAAAAGCCAAACACAGAGGCCACTGTTTCTTTCTCAGCATCTTCTGCTGGTCCGAGGTATCGATCCCCGGCCTCTATCGCTGCACTCCCAGCAGCCATTAATTCACTGTGTCTGAGTGAGGCCCAGACTGTGTACTGATCTCTGCAGACGATGACTAAGAGTCATCCATCAGAGCCAAGATGCGGAGAAAGATGTAGACAACCGCTGGTTGTGTAAACTTGTTTTTTGCATGTCTTTGAGTTCCTCCTGTGAGGAAAACAACAAGCTGACGCTGCAACAGTCGGAGCAGTGATGGGAAATTGGAAAAATAACAGAAAAAAAAAACAAAAAAAAAACCTGCTTAGCCTGAAAAGCTGGAGTGAGCTTCTGTTGTTGAACCACGTGAGAGCAGTTTGGAGATTTTTTGAAAATATGTTTTGCTTCTGATTAAACAGGTTGAAGGGGAATTTTCATGAAATTTTATTTGATGTACATTTGAGAAAAATTTTATGGTATACCGTTTATGGTATATGTTATAAAAAAAAATAGAACAATTTATTTTCATTAATGTGTCACTGTTGCAGAGCCACATTGAAATTAAATTAAGTTTTTCTACGCACTAATACAGTTCCCTAATTTTTCCTTCATTCATCTACTTTTGCTTGTCTGTGCCAGGAGAATCACATTGTGAGGCCACAAGAAGTTATGTGGGTCGGGATGGTGCTACGCTCAGAGTAACTCAGCAGCAACCAGGCAGTTGGTGGATTCAAACCTGAAGCGTCGCAGACCCAACAATAGGCCACCACTGCCACTGTTTTTATACCTCTGTTCTAAAATAATAATCAATCTTTCGGCTTAATGTTCATCAACTTGTGGCACGTGGACCAAAATCGGCCCATCAAACTGCCCAATCTGGTCCAAGAAAAGGACACTAACGAAAACATAAAATGGTGACTCATTACAGTGGTGTCCAACCCATCAACTAGTGTTGGTCAACTGTTGCTGCACATGAAGGATGTATAACTTACATTATTTCTGTTTTATTTACCACCTGATTCTGGAAAATGTTTTACTTTGAAAAATACAGAATGCTCTCCTACGTCAACAGCCTATGACTGGCACTTGATAGATGGCAACTTGCTTTCATTGGTTACGTTCCCCGTTACCTCTTATAAGGGTAATAAGACATTACTAAACTTACTAAACCGAATCCATCCAGCTAGCAACATTAACGAAAAACATGTCTTATCTCAGGATAAGGGACAGGAGACAGGAGAAGAGCCTATGTCTTTATAGAATAAGACAAGCAGACAATTCCAGAAGTCCTACTGAATTATGGGGTTAAAGTGAGAGGTGGACCTGCATAATACATACAGACTGTAACCCTTCCTGCAGGTGGAAAGCCCTACAGAGTGAATTAAAGTCTATTATTGGACATAGAAAATATGAGATTTTATGACAGTGGAGCTGTGGAGCAAACGATGAATATGTTTTTTATCCTATTTTATTTGGGCAACACCAACAATTCAGCTCCTCCAAAAAAATCCCTTTGATTTAGAAGAATTTTAAGACTAAAAAAAAAATTATCAAACGGTTCTGTAGTTGGTCATTGTGGCTGCAGGTTTTCGTTCCAACCAAGCAGTAACTCACCTGAGTTGACAGGTTTAATCATCCGATCTCCATCATCAGACAGCTGATTGGTCAAACTATTTGTTCATGGTTGGTTGGAACAAAAACCAGCAGCCACAATTTAAAATAAAAGGAAAATAAGCCAAACTACATAAACCAGGGTTGTTGTGTTTGCTGCTGCAGGGAAGTGAGAAGATATTTGTTACATTTGTTTCTGCATATCAACGTTTCTATACATCTGTCTCGGTAGTGTGTAATCCATCAGGTGAGATCCACGCCTTTGTGTCCCATAAGACCACGGGCATCTCCAAGAATCCATCCAGTGCTGGAGATACATAAAGAAATGT
Source organism: Paraplagusia blochii (assembly GCA_016785265.1). Taxonomy (NCBI): domain Eukaryota; kingdom Metazoa; phylum Chordata; class Actinopteri; order Pleuronectiformes; family Cynoglossidae; genus Paraplagusia; species Paraplagusia blochii. The sequence goes on along the minus strand of JAFBJS010016850.1, from coordinate 6,974 downwards.
AAATGCAAGATATTCCACATACGTCTTCCTTTATGTTTCCACCATCTGTCAACCATTCCTCAATCCTGTGCTCAATGCACGAATGGGAAAAAAATAAATGCCCCCCCCGCACCTCCACCCTCCTCCACCTTCACCCCATCAGCATCAACAACAACAACATTCTCCCAACCAGCCAATGCACAATTCGCCATCGGTGGCAAATTCAGGGGAGTAAATCTGAGAAAAATCTCATCCACATGTACAACATTCATCACCCGACTCTCTATTCTGAAGACACGTGTGCACGGGGGGGAGTGCACGCTGTGTGAGACGGGGGGGGGGTTACTGTAACATACAGCGTGGGATGAACTGGTCTTTTGTCTGGATTGGTGTCATCTTGTGGGTTTAGAGAAATTATTTCTCAGTTGGTGACGACGGCGAGACACAAAAGATATTCCGAAAAAAAAAAAAAAGGCATTGGTCACACTTGACTGTGAGCATACAGTTATAATGAGATTTTTTTTTTATGGAACATTAGAATACTGATGAGCTTAAGGCATATTACAGTAATAATGTGGTATTTTAACTACCCGCGTCGTTCTTTGTCTTAATGGTTAAAAATCATGATTTGTGTGGAAAATGAAAATGAGGTTGTGTTGGTTTTAGCATAAAAATGGTGAAACGTAATAATGGTTTTGATTTTGTTAGGGTGAAAACAAAACTAAAATTTATTGCCAAATTTGATTTATGTCAATTAATTATGATTGATCTTGATAAATAACACACAAAAAGAATAATATCTAATCATAAATAATGATTTCATCGCAACTACAATAATTGACAGATAAGGGAAGTGGAGGCCTAGTGGTTAAGAAACTTTGGTCAAATCCGAGAGCTACCAGGACACCACTCAGGTGCTTAGATCATAGAACAGTCTCCACCCACAGGAAGACTCACAGTATGGTGCAGTGTGCAGTGTGATATGGGCGCTAATTGTGGAGACTCCTACCCCTGAAATCCAGTAATGCAAAACAGGATGAAGATGAAACTTCTTTTCCTTTCAGCTTGTCCCTTTTTCAGCAAATTGGCATTTTACATCTAACGCTGTCCTCTGTAGAATAAAATAGAAAGTCTTTCATTTGTCCCACATGGGGAAATTTACATTGTTGCAACAGAAAGACAGAAAAGATAAATATAAATAGTTAAAAAAAATTTAAAAAAGTATCTTCTACTCTAAGTCCAACTACCTCTACGTCCTCCCTCTGTGCATCCATCAATCTCCTCTTTGTCTCCTACCTGGTAGCTTCATCTGTAGGATCAATTCTTCTACCAATGTATCCACTGTCCCTCCTCTGAACATGTCCAAACCATCTCAATCTGTCTTCTTTCTTTTCCAATACAATGTTTTGCCAAATTTGCTGTAATTGTATAGACTATTACCTCAGTTTTGTTGGCAAAGAAAAGAAAGGCTTTCAAAAATGTTTATCATAATAGGTTAAAATCATCCTCCCTGATGAGAATAAATCTAAACTGGTGTGTCTTGTATGACTGCTGCGATGGCATGACCACGAAAGTGACAGCTACTGAAATGTTTGTGGAAACAGAACTAACAGAAGACAAAACAAAGGAAAAGGTTGAGTGTTTGTGTGTTTTCTGTCTAAGTCCATAAGGACTTCAACAGGATTCTACATCCACACTGTACATGTACTGTATATATCTGCGCACACAGTCTTGTGGGTGAAAGGTCCATAGGTCCATGTGTGTGTGTGTGTGTGTGTGTGTGTGCATCAGCAGGTATATTCTGAGTGGTGACAGGGATCAATAGTGCATTAGGCCCCATCACAGCTGCCTGCCCCAAAGACAGACAAGCAGAAGGAGACAGAAGGCTGATAATGCTCCTCCTGTAGACATGTCCTCCACTGTGGACAGAGACACAGCAGGGAGGGAGACAGCTAGGAAAGAAGCTGTCAGGGAGACAGACAGGTGAGCAAAAGGGGAGTGAGAGGCGTATCGATCCAGACCGAGGGGAAAGAAACTGAGAACCTGTAAATCGATGAGGGCGAATAAAAATTTGATTGAAAGGTAAAAAGGGAGGAGGAAAAAAAGAGACCAGAAATGTAAATGAAAATAAAAAAAAGGCGCAGATGAAGAAGAGGCAATTATTGAAGGAGGGGCTTAACAATGAAGATATGGGGCAATGAAACAAAGCAGATTGCTGCGCCGCGGAGCAGGCGATTGGAACAGATGAAGAAATTCATTTCATCTCATTTCTGTGCATCAGCCTCCAAGTCGTCTCATTACGGAGTTGAATGGAGTTGTTTCAGACAGGCCGGGTCTCAGCAGTCAACACATGATGGACACCATGAAGCCTGATAGCCAATAGAAACCTATTCCAACTGCTCACTGCCTCCTCTATAGAACAAATGCCTATCAACCAGTACCTGACCGAGTAACCTTCCAGAACCAGTGATTTTACCCTTAAATTCTGCTTTAAACTATCAGTTACTAGGATTTCTAGCAAAAAAGCAACAGAAATCAGCAGACGCGATGCCATTATTAGTTTTCACGTGTTTTCGTACAACCCAACAAGGCTGAATCCAAAGCTCTCGTCAAAAGTTTGAGTGCTTCCTATAAATTGAATCAGGCTTTTCATCTCTCAGAAATCCCATTCTTAACCAAACTCTGAATGAAAAACCCTTATATAACTGATGAAAGAGGTTTTTTTTGCTTTTGCAAAAGGTGAAAAAGAAAACCTTTGAATCAAATGTCCTTGATTAAAATGTTGTATATATATATATATATATATATATATATATATATATATATAAATCAGGACTGAACTTTTTT
>JAFBJS010016792.1:1126-29418 GCA_016785265.1 Paraplagusia blochii | reverse complement strand
TTGCATAGTGTCTCTGTCCTTGGTGCTGAAACTAGGCCAGTGTTTCCCAAACTTTATGTGGTTCATATTTTAAAGGTTGCAAACCTTCTAGATCTAAGCCAATAGACATTACCATTGAACATCAACAGGAAATATGTATTGGCCTTGTGATATCTGAATAATTACTATATGTTAGGGCTTTAAACAAATAAATATAGTAATTGAACCAGATGCTGAGATTCTTTAGGGGTGACAAGAATGGACAGAATCAGGAATAAGGTGATTAGAGGGACAACACAGACAGAAAAGTTTGAAAAAAAAGTTAAAGAAGCCAGATTAAGAAGGTATAGACATGTTCAGAGGATGGACATCGGTTAGATTGGTAGAAGAATGCTAGAGATGGAGCTACCAGGTAGGAGACAAAGAGGAAGGCCAAGAAGGAGTTTAATGGATGCAGTGAGGACTCAGAGTAGAAGATATAGAGGACAGGGACAGAGATAGAAAATGTTGACTCGATCTGGCAACCTCTGAAAAAAGGGACAAACTGAAAGGAGAAGAACTCCAAACCTCACTGTATGCACCATGAATATATTGATACAAAGACTGTTGATGAAAACAGCAGGAAGTAAGTGCACTCTGCCTCCCATGAATAAGCAAAAGAAAGGCTAACCTGCCGACAGCAGTGTTCACACACGCAAACCTGTGAACGCCAAAACATGCCCCTTCATACGCACTTACAAATGTGTGTGTCACGGTTTGACAAATGGGAGTGCATTGCATCAGTCCTGTGCTATCACATACTATAAATAGCCACACATCTGTGTGAATAGTAAACAAACACTGTCTCTATCTCACTGCCTTTGATTCACACAAACAGCCAGATTTGAGACCCGCGTCTGCTCCACCACCTGCTATATATGACTGACCACATCAACATTTACTATAGATGTAATGATGTGAGTTGAGAATCACTAAAACAGAAGTTGTCTATACAAGGTAATTAAAAAAGTGAGAATAACTGTAAAGAAAGTACTGCTATATTTGACTTCCATAAGAGGTCTTTTACATTGCAGCAGTAGAATATAACCTCATGTCATCTTTCTTTCTTAGATTATTAAATTAATAGTTACATTTTTATTACATACTTCCTAATTTAGTGTATTTAACAATATTTCGTCATAATTCTTTGTTTAAACTCATTCAGGAAGATGTACAGACATGTCAGAATCCATTTGACCTACTGGAGAACACTTTATGGAGGCAGCCATGTTGCTGGACTGTTGTCATCATTCAGCAACTCAATTGGTCTTACATGATCATATGGACCACTTATAAACCTAAATCCAATTTTGCCCCAAAGAAGCTGGGTCTACATAAAAACACATCAACATAAAAAAACAAAACAGTATTTAGCAGTATGCTTAATGTTACTTGTTCTGTTGTATTTATTTAAGATAATGTTGAAATGATAAAACGATAATAGGGCTCACTTTGGAAAAAAAAAAATATATATATATTTTTTTTTCTATTGTCTCTAATTTACATGTTACCAGAAACATGCTATGGTATATATTTTTAATTTGGTCTTTTGATAATTTGTCCCTACTTAACAGTGTCTACAACAATAAACAGTCCCTCAACTTTTGTGGTTTCGAAAGTTTCGAGAGTTTGTGATTGTATTCTGTTGACACAAAATACATTACAGTAGTGAAATGTGCTGACAGTGCATTTAATCAAATACAGAGATGGAGAGAGAGAGACAGAGACAGAGGGACGGAGAGAACGAGAGAGAGAGAGAGGACCTATGCCCTTACACAGTGTTCCCTGTCTTTAATAGCTGCTAACTCATTTAGCACTCCGTGTTAGCTCAGCTAGATCCAATTACTGCCACGTAGAGAGTGAAGTTTGAGTAGGGAGCTATTTAACCTCTTGGCAGAAAGAAATGTAACACACAGCCCTGATTCTCTGATATCAGAGACAGTCGTGATCAGGTCGGATCAGTCATGACTGCCAAAGACAAAAGACAAAAAAAAATAGATTTAATTAAAGGATTTAAATTATTTCAAGAAGAAGAAAAATCACTTCGTTTTATTGAGTCTAGGCCAAAAACCTGTGGGTTTTCTCTCATCATCAAAGTGTTCAGTGGGCAGCTTTGAGCGCTTAGGGACGCAGTGTGTGGGGACCTGGTTACATGGAGGTTGGTGGATTTAAAACTGGAACCCTCCAGATTACAGTTTGCTCCCTTAACCAACAAATAATCCATATGACTGCTCTGTCACTGACATTGTTTCACAACTGTAAAAACAAAAAAAAAATAAAAAATATCCTCATCTTCAAATGTTAAAGTTGATGAACTACATTCACTTATCTTGCTGAAAAACCATATATATATATATATATATATATATATAAAAGTTGATAAATGACACAATAACGTGTAGCACGTTTTTTCTTTTTTTGTAGTTAATATCCTAACCAATGCATAAGGTATTTTCGATTGAAACTGTTAAGGCCACCGAACGCACTTATTGAGGTCTAAACTAAATGCCAACAAATGATCTGCAGTTGTGATTCTGAGACTACTGATAATGAGTTTCAATTACATGAAAGTACGAGGTGACGTGGAATAAAAAGGAAAGTCTCTTGAGAACAGTTGTGCCTAGGAGTGGAGCATTTAATGGCTGCATGTGGTCAATCAAAAACTCATCCTAAAGGCAAAGTCATTTTTATTATCTGTATATGTCTCTGTGTGCACTTCTGAATGCAGGGTCCAATAAAATCTTTTTTATTGTTTTGGCAATAAAAGATAGAAGGAAGTCAGTAATAGCATTGACCACTAGAAAACACACTTTATATAGAAACTTCATTTACACATGTGGATAAAAATACCTTGGTAAAGTATCGTGTTTCTTAGTAGACCTTAAGAATCCATTAGACTCTAATGGATTATTAGGTGAGGACATATGGTTTATGTCCTGGTTTCAAGCAGAGGAGATAAACTTATTTCCACATTTGGCCTCATCAGGACCATAATCAGGTATAAGATCTGAAAGACTATTAGCTGGCTCTAATGGAGTATTCATTCACCTTCATCCTCTTATCTGTTTCAGGCTCACAGGAGGGGCAGTCTCCACGACTGCCATCCAAATTGCACTACACCATACTTGAGCCTATTTGAACAAAATGCACATTTTAATCTATATTTACAGTTACAGCCCTGTATGTTTGGAAACTTTCTTCGTCATTATCATCCTTAATTGTGATAAATTTATGATTTTAATTTTTATACAGTTCCGTGTCCGTCATATTTGCTCTAGTGCGGCACAAAGACAATAGGACAGGGTCTCACTAATCACAGAAATTTAGTTTACGAAAAAAAATAGCTGAATTTCAGGCAAAGAATATCAAAACTAAGATTCTTATAGATATTTATATATGTGTAAATTACTTCAGCTTCAGCTGCCCCTGCGACCCGGCAATGTGCAAGTTACTCCATTCTTCAATAGACAGTGCCTTCTCTCACAAAGAGAACACCTTTTAAAGAACTCTCCATTTTCTTTGACATTGTTCCCTTTTCTCTCTTTGATGGTTTTAATCTCTCACCGAGGCTCTAACTTCTACACATTTCTACTCTGTCCCTCACTGTGATTGACAGCGAGGGCCCTCGCTCTGTCTTCAGAAGTGATCACAGCCCAGTGGGACATTGTTTCACACAGACAGACGTTCAAAGAGGTAAAATGGAGCTTCTAAAGCAACAGTTGGGCGACGTGCGTAACAGAACTTTGTTAGAGCAGGAACACTCATCGCAGACATGGAGCTGTGGTGCCGTCATGCTTGCACTGCACAAAACACACTGCAGTGCTCTAAAACACCGGCCCTGTTAAGACTACTAAACTGCGTTTGGCAGCTGTTACAGAGGTCTAACAAAATATTCCATTAATATTTTTAAGCAAATAAGTTAAGCTGATGGCTTAATAATAAAAAGACAGGGGAAAGCTTGTTTTTTTTTTTGTTTTTTTTCATTCTGTATGTGAATCGTTCTGGTGATTTAATGGAGGCAGCTATTATTGTCAGGGAGAATTTTTTATTTAATCTTATGAGTTTAACAAATGTTATTTTTTAACATTTTTAAATTTTAGCTGAGTCCTATTACAAGATTTATTAATGTTTTTTGTTCCAAGGCGAGTATCATTGTTGCAGGGTCTCAAGCAAGGGCAGAGTGAACCCCGGACAAACAAAGAAACATTATCTTCCATTGTGTGTTTTCCAATTCAGCAAGGGTCTGTAATCACTTTACAAAATAATTCAAGAGCAGACTGTGAAATATAAAATTAGAGAGATTTTTATCAACTCTGCAAAGCGGGCAGAGTTGATACAAGCTGACACTGCGTTGCCAACTTTGAAACTGGGTTTCACAGATCATTCTGATCAGATCTTTCCTTTTGTTTTGTTAGAAGCAAGGATTTAGTTTCTTATATACTTTGAAAGAGTCAGACAGACTGAGACCTAACTTTATCTGATGGCCTGCCAATGTGCATTACTTTTGGCAATGAGCTGAATGGTAGCCTGGACAACCGAAAATGTTCTGATTATTGTGAGCCTGTGACTTTGGTACGTAGGAACCACTGTTAAACAATCAAAAATGCCATTAGTGTCCATCATTGACTCCCTGCTCTGAACTCTTTGCACTGATTGTCAGTGTCTTTCAACTGGCAACGTTTGCTCTTGTCAGGGCATTATCACTGAGCAGAGAGAAACAAAGCTACAAGACATTGTCAGTCGCTCAAGTTGAATTGATTGTAAGAAATTGTTTTATGTAAAACAAAAACTGGAGAGAACGCAAAGGGGAAATGCAACACCTTCAGAATATGTAGACGATGCTGAGAGCAGAGCGGCTGTGCTGAATACAAAATTCAACTTACTTCGCACAAGCAGGGTTGTTCAGTCAAATATTGTATTTAAGCAATTTTAAATAAAGCAAAAACAATGATTTATACAATCAGAGCCAGATGAGTTCTTTTTTTCTCCCATCCAGTTAAATTCCGACAGTATTCAGTAAATGAAAGTAACTTAATTTTGTAATATTATACTTTTTCTACAGGGCTCCCTTTCGTAGGTCGAACTATTTCCAAGCCCTAAAGTCACAGCTACTGTGACTTCACACAAATCTACGTTAAAAACAGCTCGTGCCTTTTTTACACTCATGCTCAGTCTTGCAGCACACATTTTCACTCAGGCAGCAGCTTCCTCTTACCTCGGGTCCTTCTGGATCGAGTCGATGGATGGGGACCGCTGCAGGCTGCCCTCAGGGGGTAGGGCGGGCCCAGACTTGCTGTAGGGGGATTCAACCACCGAGGGGCAGTACTGCAAGGTGCGGTAAGGGTCGGCCACATAGGGATCGGAGCCGTACATGTCTCCGCCCCCGCCACCTCCGCTTGAAGTGTAGCCTGGTCCCACAGTGGCATAGTTGTTAGTCCCTCCACGGCTGTAGTTTCCAGACCCAGTGCTGTGACTCGCTGTGCGCTGTAAAGGGGCGGAGTCGACACCAGGGGAGGAAGGAGCTAGGACGGAAAAGTAGGGATAAAAGACATAACTTAGGAAGTGGTCATGGACATAGGGTGTCAGATCTTCAGGGCATGAGGGCAGGAGTGAGGTAAACGGGAGGAGATGAAGGGAGATGAGATCACAGCAGAGTAGAGGAGAGGTAGATAAACAGAAGTTGAGAACGAAACATTTATTTTTCAAAATGGTTGGATAAACATAGGCCGGACGCCCAGGATCAACCACAAGGAATATAATCCACAGGATAAAAGTGAAGACGTAGTGAAATATTGACAAATCCTGGGTAGACAGGTTTGATATCAGATTAATAACAGAAAATACATATACTCATGTACTCATCAACATGAAGAAAAAGCAAAAAGTAAAACCATTCCAAAGTAAAAACAGTGAAATTACCGTAACTAACAGGTTAATTTAAGTCTCCTAAAGGTAATTCTACGCAAAATAATTTCAACTTTTTTCATAAAATATTGATTGCAATTTAAATATTTTTTCTTACATTGGGCTTAAATGTCTACAATTAATTTTTAATAAAAGTAACAAGGGAAAATATATGTTTTACGGTCTGTGAATCTGCCTTCAGAGGGAGATGAAAATTGAATTGGGAGTTGGTCAGTGATGTGAGCAGCCTGCAGGGGCAGAGTAATTTTCCAATTCCCACTTCGTCATGCAGGGAGTGGCAGATCAGGGATAGTACATCAAGGTGTTAATGCGTAGTCCCGCAGCCTCTGCTCTACGGCTATAAAAACATCATGACAGCTTATGTGGCAGATGGTCAGTCTTTTGTCCACTCCGTCGTTTCAAGCAAGGTGTGTGTACACAGAAAAGGGCATTTACATACATGCAAAACAACATAAATGAACAGGCCATAAATCACTGGGATGGTGAATCAATATGTGACCATGTAACTGACTAAGACTAACTCATCCCCAGCATCCTGTTGCAAAGTCAATCCACCTTTGAAACTGGATAAGAAATTGAATTCTTACACCAGAATGGCTTAGACCAGTCATGGGCAAACTAAGGCCCGGGGGCCAGATGCAGCCCGTTAAGCATCTTAATACGGTCCGCCACCCTTTAAATAATTTATTTGTATTATTATTATACTTCTGTCATTTCCCGCAATGCCTGCAGTTTCCCAGCAGATGATGTCAGAAAAGCTATTATTAGTTTTATTATTAGAGATGTAGCATTATAGATTTTATATGTCATATCTTAGTTAAACAAACCATCCATCTTTTCGGCTCGACCCCCGTATCCAGTTCTGGGGCCCATTGTGGCCCGCAAGTCAGAGAGTTTGCCCACCTCTGGCTTAGACCAGGGGTCCTCAAAGTGGGGCACACCCCCTTTTCAGCAGCCAATTATTAGAATTATTAGAATCCACAGAATTGTTGATGTTGTGACTGATTGGATTCCATAGAAAAAAGAAAGCTAGTTCCTTGTCACTGCGATCCACACCTCTGCTTTAACCTGTCACCAAAGTGAACCGTGGGCTGCTTTGACTGCTGGGGAGCAGTGAGTGGTCCCTGGCAGCTGGTGGATTTGAACCTGGAACCCTGCAGACCACTAGGCCACTCCTGCCTATACAAACTGGATAATCGAAATCTGTGTTGAAACCCAGAAATTGAAGACATTTCCTTGACTTCCAAAGTCAATTTATAAATGTTGTCATCTCGTAATACAGTTTCTAATGCCAGTCGTGGGCAAATTTTTGACTCTACTTCTGACTCAATTGGTGTTCAAATTGTATACAGGGCCAGGTTAGGGGCAGATAAGGAACAGTATTGCGAACTGAACAGATAAAAAAAAAAAAACATGCATAAAGGCACAAAGGCTTAAATTGCTTCCAGTGTTCTTTATGCCATCTATAGCGAAACATGGACATTGCAGAAAAAAGGCAGAGAACATAAGCACCATTAGATTAGATTAGATACTTAGGCTCCAGAGCAGTGGAGACTGTGGAAGAGAGAAGAATAGAGTACAGGCAGGATGGAACAACTGGAGGAAAGAGTCAGGAGTGATCTGTGGAAAGATGCTGAGATTCTCTGTAGGAGAGACAAGGGTGGACAGGATCTCTCTGTAGGAGAGACAAGGGTGGACAGGATCAGGAATGAGGTGATTAGAGGGACAACACAGACAGGAAGGTTTGGAGAAAAAGCTAAAGAAGACAGATTGAGATGGTTTGGAGATGTTCGAAGGAGGGACAGTGGTTATATTGGGAGAGGAATGCTGGACATGGAGCTACCAGGTAAGACACGAAGAGGAAGGCTAAAGAGAAGATTCAAGGATGCGGTGAGGGAGGACATGGAGGTGGTTGGAGTTAGAGTTGAGGATACAGAGGACAGGGGGAGATGGAAATTGTCGACTTGCTGTGGCAACCCCTGAAAAATGGGATAAGCCGAAAGGAGAAGAAGAAGAAGAAGGAGATTAGATTAGATGATTTGGAGAAGTTGGGCAGCCTGGATTACAAAGCTGAACTGACCCTAGTTTGCCTATGTCTGCTCTAATCATTAAAACATTTGGTTCCAAAACATCTTCTCAGACACTGTTACCTGGTTTACCAAATGCAGAAAATCCTTCTTGGGTTTATTTAACAAAGTTTAAGTGTTTTAATCCTCACCTCTAAAATCAGGTTAGCGATAAACTTTTCCAAGTTGAGAGTGAAAACTTAATTACTCAGAATCAACACAGTGAAAAAGCCCATGAGGCTATAAGGACACGGTGAGCTCCAGATTTGACAGTGAATCAAAGATTTAGGCAGAGAAAGTGAAAACAGCGAGAGAGCGTCAGGAGCTGAGAAACAGATGAAAAATGAGGTACGGAGGGATGTGATATGAAGACAAGCTATACCAGATGGAGGAGGGAGGAAACAAGGGAGGCAATGAAGGGAGAGACAAAAGAGCTACGAAGAACAGAAGGTAATGAAGCAGAGTTACTCCCATCAGACGCAAAATCCCAGACTTTTTTTTTTTCTTTTTTTTTTCCTTGCCTTTATTCTTTGACTGCATCGGAGCTGTTTCCCACTAAATGTCTCATTAGCAGCAGAGGCTTAAGGCTAACATGTAGCTCCGCTTGTATCAGTGGCAGTCACTGGGGCTGGTTGACATGGAAAGTGAGAAAACCCCAGAACAAGACCAGTGAGGACAGCAGTGACCTGTCAAATTATCCTGACAGCCTTTCCTAAAACCACTGGTGAGAAGAAGGAGAAGAAGAGGATGATGGAGCAGTAGAAGCAGTAGTTTTTCCCAAGAATCCCATTGCCTCGGGCCTGACACAGGACTTTGCCTGCATATCTTTGGCCCAACTCTCCTAGGACCCTACTGTCTTATCTGGACAATGGACTTATGGAGCATATGAACTTGATTGCACCATGCATGGACTTTATAGTGCCCTTCTTTTATTTGTAGACTTAGAAATTTTGTTTTTTACTTGCTACTGTTGAGTTTGCCCGCCTGTCCATCCTGGGTGAGGATCCCCTCCATTGTTGATCACCCTGAGGTTTCTTCCTTTTTTTCCCTTTCTGGGTTTTTGGGAGTCGTTCCTCAGCCGGTGTGAGGGTCTATAAGGGCAGGGGGTATATCTATATATTCTGTCTTATTCTTGTTTTTATGCAGGCTTGTTTGTTAAGTGCCTTGAGATAACAGTTGTTATGATCTGGCACTGTAAGCAAATAAAAGTTGAAGTTGAAGTTAGAAAAAAAAGCAGAGAAACGTCTCTCCAAAAAGGGTCTGGGTCTTTGTGAGAAACCCTTTTCGTTTACCCATGGTTCTTAGCCCCATTCAGTATATGGACTGCTGCACAATTCATCACCTGCTTTGCTTATAATTAAATGCTATGACTGATGGCTTAACCTTTGGAGCCCGTGTTGCCAGACAAAACTCAGAGTGTGTGAGTCTCCGCCTCTACTAGTGGGTGTATTTGTATGAAAAGGCAATGGGATTTATTTCCTGTTCAGATCCAGGTTTGAGCTTGTGAGCTTGTTCTACCAGAGGATTGACTTAACACTGACCATATCACATCTTATTGTGTTAAAACTCTGAAAAATAATCCACCATTATTAAATTAGACATTTATTATATTCATCTATATTTAAGTATTTTTATTAAGATATGAACAAAATATATTTACATATAATATACATTTGGTCAATGGTTAAGAGACACTACCAATCGCCAAATGACTGGAGGCAGAGCTGGAGGTGGAGGAGTTAAAGATGCTGTGATTCTCTTTAGGAGAGACAAGGATGGACAGGATCAGGAACTGTCTCTTATACACATCTCCCACAACCCCACCCCCCGTCACCTGACTCCACCCAGCTGTTAGCTGTTAGCAGCCCAAGGATGGACAGGATCAGGAATGAGGTGATTAGAGGGACAACACAGACAGGAAGGTTTGGAGACAAATCTAGAGAAGCCAGATTAAGATGGTTTGGACATGTTCAGAGGAGGGACAGTGGATGCATTGGTAGAAGAATGATCCTAGAGATGGAGCTACCAGGTAGGAGACAAAGAGGAGATTGATGGATGGAATGAGGGAGGACATGGAGGTAGTTGGAGATTAAAATGTTGGCTTGCTGTGGCAAACCCTGAAAAGGGGACAGACCCAAAGATTTCTGGCACCTGTAACATTGTACTAAAAAAAATGTAAAAGTCACAATCAAGGTGTTTCTGTAAATATCACATTTTTTTAAAAAAGTACTTGTCCACCTTTTCCGTTTGAAACATAAACTACTTTTGAGTTAGTATAGAAGCACAGCTAGCAAAGATAACATTTAATTTGATGATCAAACACGGTATAGATGTAAGGTGAATTAAAATGCACAAAAATATAAACTTGCACTGCGTGACATTGTAACAAAATGCAGTGAGAGACTTCAAAACACCACTGCTGCTTCCTAATAACATAGCTGATTGGATGAATAACCACACAGATCCCAAATCAGCCAAAGTTAGTCCATGTGCCAGCTCCAATTTGATGAGCCCACTGGCTTTGACAAAGAGCCAATCAGGAGGTGCAGAAGAGCCTGATGGTGCAGAGCCAGGATTTAGTTCTCGTGTGGAGACTATGTATTCAATCAGCTGTTTAATCAGGTGAACAATAAAAAAAAAAATAAAACACCTTTGAGTATTAATTTGAAAGTATGGTGTATATCTAATCAACAGTGACCGAGGTAGCTCTATTCATTCCAGAAAAACAAAATAATAAAAATTAACTTCAATCAGGTAATGCAGTGCAGAGTGCAATCTTTTTTTCAGGAGGAAAGAAAAGGGTCGCCGTGTCTTTGGATACCCTTGCTTCAGTGCAGCGTAAACAAGTGGCTGCTGTGAGCCGCTTGGCAGCTCAGTGGCGAGAAAGGAAACTCTATTAGTCATTTGACACCGTGATACCTCCGCAATTAGGCAGCCAAGGCTGAGAGGCGGGATGGATGTGAGCAGGGCTCACTTTTCCTTAGACCACCAACCAAAGACTGCTAGTGCTGCATGTACATGTCAAGATATCTGTGAAAACAGATAGAGAGCGAATAGACGATGGAGGAGGAAGAGAGGAACAGAAGGAGAGAGGGAGGAAAAGCAGTGAGGGATTAAACCAACCCCTAAGCTTTTTCAAGTCCATCTTCCCTTTTTACACTTTCATCTCTGTTCACTTCTGCTAATCCTGCTCTCTCCTTCTCCCTCTCTTCTCCAATTACTCATTTGCCCTGTCCCATCATTCTTTTACTTTTTTCCTGCCTCCCTCTGTCTATTCTGCCATCCATCATTTTCGCACCCACTTCCTCTGAAACCTTTATCTCCTCCTCCCTCCTGTGTCGTCCTCCCCTGCTCTGCTCCACTTTTTTGTCCGTCACCCTTTCATCATCCATTCATTTCATGTTTTCAACTCTCTTTCGTCTACACAAACCCCCCGCCCCTCTGCTTCAGCCCCTCCCCTAACCACTGTGGTTGTAGTTGACTATGTGATCAGAGCTGAGGACATGTCCTTTCTCCCGACACGCTTCAATGCTCAGCACGATTACACAAAAACCCTTGGTGCAGTCTCTCAATCACACACACACGGGCAACTCGCATAGAAATGCACAAGGACGTAAACATGGATTTCTAAGTGGGCAAGTGACTGACATGGATGAAGCCTGCGTCCCTGTAGCACATTTTCTGTTTTTGCTTTGAGGTTACATACACTTTCCTACAGTACACCAGCCGCACAGACACACACAATGTCAGAATGTAGAAGGAGCAGAATAACTTTCCGTTCTCTGAGTTGTCACCTGTTCAGAGAGCTTCTATTAGGCCAAAAAAAAAAAAAAACTAGTGTGTTTCTCAACATAAAATAAAATAAATGTTTCATCAATAGTACAAAATATATATTTTTTTAATGTGTGTGTAATGTTCAGCACAATATGACAGTGCTCATATTTATGCAAGGTAGACATAGGGTGACACAATTATCTTCCTTAGCAAACTTATCTGCATTACACTTAAATCTTAAATTCATAAACTAGAAGTTGTGTTAAGCTTACAGTATAACGTACTTCACAAAAACTGTCCACTAGAGTATCTGATTGATGACAACAGTCCATGCATGGTTGCATGGTTCTAATTAATTTTACGTATCAGAGGAGTTCTCCCTGTAGTCTTCCACAAAGGACCAGAAAAAAGGTGTGGTTCATGCATATGCCTAAATAAGTTAAAACTAATAATTAAGTTAATACAAACTTATGCAGCTGACACTGAAATGTCAAGATAAATTTGTTTTAAAAACTTTGCATCACAATTTCAACGTGTGCATTTTCAATAAGGCTACAGGAAACACATTTTTATTATCATATTTTAGGCCTCAATTATAGGTCTCATCAACTCCTCCCCAAATACCAAGTTTACCTAGTTTACAACTTCCGAAATAAAGTACAACTCTAATATAAGGGTGTGTACCATCAAACCATTTAATTGCAGTGCTTCTCAAAGTGTGGAGCGAGTCCCCCTGGGGGCGCAGTGCGATGCTGAGGGTATGATCCTGGGGAACATACTTCTTTTTCCGCCGTACTACTATAAAGTGTAATTGCACATCCTTCTAAGTTAAACTATATCTTTTTCTTTTGTTTTCTTTATGTTAACAAGGATGCAATGTTTTGCAGAGGTGTACCTAGAACTATTTTATGGACAAAGCTGTTATTTATAGTTACGGCGGAGAAGAGTGGTGGAAGGGAGGGCGCCAATTGTTTTCTTCTTGCTACGGGGTGCCTAACAGAAAATAAATGAGAATCGCTGATTTAATGTAATATTACATTATTGTAGGTAGAGATAGATAGATAGAACGTTGATTAATCCCTCTGGAGAAAATAAAAGAAGAACAGGATTTAAACCTTAAACACTCCCGACCCAAGACCACTTCCTGAGCCAACACTGGTCCAATTGGTCTATTGTCACTGGCATTATCAAATGGTGTAGGTTGAGGTAGCAGGCATGTTATGCATATTGTCCACGCAGGAATATAAAGACTATAAAATCTAGAAGGAATTTTCTCATCATCTACTGAGCTGACCCAGACCACAGGAAGAAACTGTTTTATTGTTGTTACAAATGAGGTCATGTCAGGTAACAAGTGCATTCACATGTAGGCGTGCAAGGGCCAGAATCACCAAGCTATTTTTGGCTCATGTATAAGAGTCTGAGGTCTGATAAGAGAATATGATTGTGGCAATTTCACATATATAAGATATAACTGTTTTATACAACTAGTATATGGTAAACATGGAAATATATTATATATTCCATCACCATCTAACCTTGAACAGAAGAGTGAAGCAGAAAATAAATGGGTGTCACTTTAGTGTTGATCATGACTGATTCAGGACGTTTAGGCTGCATTCAGTCTAAATGTCCTGAATCATTCAGTTGGGGCAATTAAATGGGTTAATGAGAAGAGGTCAGGATGTACTTTTAAAAACTTCCTCAGGAGTGCTGTAATTCCAGTAGTTAGGGGACACTGGAGACAGATCATGTGAACAAGTTGGTAACACCAGTTACCACAAGCTGAGACTTTACACTTTGAAAAAAAAAAGGCAGCAGGACTGTGTGCTGACTCTAAGTTTATTTTTGAGGACAAATATATATCAATGTTTCCTTCTTCAATTACAAAATATTGTTTAGAAACCATGGAATATACAAACCATTCAAACTGCATGAGACACAAATGGGACATTGGGTGATAAAATGTATAAGCAGAATGTTTCCTTTGTCAAAACTGCAGTATTTGCCCCTGGTGTTTACTGTTATGCTTTGACATAAAAACCCTTCATTTTAAAAATAACTTATGTTTCCACCAGGGATAAACATGCTCAACTGTGAGACACATCAAAAGCACGGAGCTGATAATTAAAGTTTAGTAAGGCTCCAGCAAAAACACATTGGTTCAAACTATATGTATTTAATATATATATGAAAAGAGACATTGTCAACTGAAGTGTACTGGTGCAGAGGGGTACTTCAGTGAATCAGAGCCAGTGCACAAAAACCTCAAAATAAAATCAATGACCAACTCCATCAGTGGCGATTAAAGGACAATGGGTTCATTAAAAACATTGGGATCAGACACTGATCTTTAGGAGATCCTGGCAAAACAAACTGAATCGAACCACAGCAACGGGAAGAGTTGGCTGAGTGACACTTGAAGAGGCCGTGGAGACGCTTAAGAAAAAAGATCTTACAACAGTGCAATACTTTACAAACCTCCGCTGAGGATTAATTAGGTCGTAATGAAATAACTGAAGGATTGACTTAAGCCTGTGATCATTCACTTTCCACTGCCTTCTCGCTTTGCTAAGATGTTACTAATGAACCAGTGAAGTGTAGTTGTAGGTATAGGTTATATGTTTTACTGTTAATAATGCAAATACATATAATAAACACATATTGTATATAAAGCGATGTATCTTTCTCACACACACTCTCTCTCCCTGTGTCTCTATACTAAATACTTGGGGTGTGTGCAAATTAATCGTTTTGAATTGGTTATTCGTCTGTGACCTACACGGTCCGAGTGCACCGGACCAAAAAGTCCTGAATGATCGATGATGTAAAATATAAATAGGTCCAATGGTTCAGATTTTTGCACGTGGACCAGTTTCCCGTTCCATGGCCCTGCCCACAAATTGACGTTAGACATAATTGCTACGGCGGTTACTACAGCAGCGAGCCAATATACACGCATATACATCTATTCACACATGTCTGATTGGAGGTTGTGTTTCTTGGGATGTGTGAACTGTGACGTGCTCTGAGCAACATGGCAGACAACATAGACGAAACTTACGGCGTTTCTCAGTTAAAATTGAAGGTTTGGACATCATTTGCTTTTTCAGGAAAGATGGAAAGATGGATAAAGGTAACGTGATTTACCGATTCTGTAGAGCGAGAATTGAATACACTAGAGGTCCAACAAACCTTAGCAGTCACCCGGACAGACGGCAGAGTGGAACCGATCATGGTGAAGATGACGGTGACACTGGCACGGCAGGAACCACCAGTAGCGGACAGAATAAAAGACAGTTTTTCTAACCGCAGTTTGACAATAACTCGGCAAAGTCCGAGGCAATAACGATATCTATCACTCGTCATATTACAAAACAATGTCCTGTGAGACAATCTGGTCACAGGAGTGCTGTCTACAGCTAAACCTTTCTAAAACTATAGGCATGTAGTTTAATAAAATGAGTAGAGAGTCACCTGATCCAGATATACTTGTTGATGGAGATAAAATACAAATTGTCAATCAGTATACATATCTTGGGTTAAAATTAGATTCACAGCTCTCCTTTAAAGACCACATTGACATATTGTAAATCATTTTATTATTAGCTTAATTAGCTTTCTTTTTAAGGTTAAATTATATTGTCAATGTTGGCTTTTGTTTTGGAAAAGAATGGGAACAAATGATTGCGTTGACAGTGTCTTCAAAGAGACAAGCCTCTTAGAGAGAGATGTCCTATTTTTTTGGTAGGGGGAAAGCGTTTGATATTGATTTGGTGAAGACATTCATCCAGCTCTGCGTTCAAACCATTTCCTTCTGAGGGTTTCTGCACAGCGCCACTCTTCTTCATCACTCCCTCTGTTCTGTCCCCATCATTAGGAAAACAGATCTCATTACGGAGGGAGCACAGCAGATTTAATGCAGGCGGCAGACTGGTTTAATGGTTTGATGCAGATCCTTTGCTTTTTTATAAACTGATAGTGCGTGACTGCGTGTCTGTTAGGGCACTTGTGAAAGTTTGTGTAACACTTGCTGCAACATTTTCAAACTACCAGAACATGTGCAGAACATGGTGTTGATGAGCAACACAGCTGACCTCGTGTCCCTGTCTTTTCATCAGGGAAGATTTAATTGCATGAAACTAATGGTCCAATATTTTTAGGATATGTGTGCGTGTTTGTAAATGTGCCAGTTAAGTAGTGTTTTCTTTGAAATTCGTGATCAGATGGTATTACTGCATTATTCAAGATGCCACAGAGCACTAGATTTCACATGATTAACATTCTCAGACACTGGAGAAATTATTGCAAGTATATGAAGCATCGTAAAATATTCCTTGCCAACGATGTCTATGTCTTCATTAAAATTTAGATTTTCATGATGGAGATTGTGACTATATGACAGCCTGAGTTACACGTGTAAAGTTTCATTATCTAGTATCTGTCATAAATCTCCATGTTGCTCTGGCATTGTGTAAAACAGTGCTGTCCATGGTGCTGATGTACTGGAAGCTCAAACATCAAGACATGCAGAATGAATGTTATTTACAAGTTAGATTAAATGATGTCTGATCTTCTAAGAGCGGTGATAAAGTAAAAGGACTACAAAATAAATCAATCAAAAACACACTTTTTTGACAATCAGCGATTTGCAAGAATTTGTGCCTGGCTCAGCCAAAGATACTACAGGGGACAATGTTAAACTACAGCCTTTATCAGTGGTAATAGCTCAACCCTGCTACTAGATGCACTTGACAAATAGCCATGGTACTGAATCTCAGCGTTCTTACTGTCACCACCTGAGCTATGAGCACGGCTGATGTTAAGCTATTAAAGAGAAAAAGTGCCACATCCATTTAGAGTCACTGTTATTCCCAGTGGTCGGGGTCTTCAATACAGGTCAAGATAGCTCTCCTGACACTCAACCAGAACAGAAGGTGAGAAGGGAGAAATGTTGGACTAAGGACATAGGGGTAGAAGGACGAAGGATAAAACAGGATGAGATGCAGCAATGGGACTTAAAGATTCGGTTTACTCAGTTCAATATCCTAGAATGCTTAATAAATTGTCAAATTATATGAATTACAATAAACTGAATAACACAATAAAGGAAACTCCACAAATTAGTGGACTTGGATCCACAAGGCTTCAGATTAGAATCTGCCATGTTGCCACAGAAGTGCTTCAAGCATAGCACCATCCTGACACATGGCTCACCTCCCACGAAAAGTCTCACATTATTGGTGCAGTGTGATTTGGGTTGAAGTCATGGAGACTTCCACCCCTGAGTGAAGGTCACAGATAAGCAAATGAATATGAATGAAAAAAGAATAAAGTGTGAGACTAGAACAAACAAGCAAGAAAAAATGTGTCTTGAAATCCCACAAGGAACTGTACTTCCAAAGTGTACTATGCCTTGACTCAAAAAACACACAGTGACACTTAGGTGAAATAAACAAATGTTTAACCACACCCTCAGGCGTTTACTTGTTACACTTCATCTTTTTACGAGAACATTTGTGCTCTGGAGACTCAGTGGCTGTAGGAATTTTACTTTGAAATAGGACACATTAACCTGCAGTTCTCTCGGGTGTTGGCCTCATTTAATACAGCAATAAAACAGTGCAGGTCACAGCTGCCTGCACATGCACACATCATCATCATGTAAATACACACGAAGAATGGCACTGTTACAGAGACACAGAAGGACAAAAACATCAAAAAGATGAAGGGTTGGAACATCTCTTCAACACAGATCCGAGATAAAGAGGCCAATCAACGGACTGACCAGCCAATCACTGTGCTTTTATTTGCTTAATCTCAACAAACAGTCTGATAATACGAGTTTATTTGTGAACAATTAAATGAAAGTGAGATTTACAGATAGAAGTGACACAAATCTGAACTTACTTTCAGGTGTAAAGTAAATCCTTAGCTTTAAGGAACCACAGTTCAAAAAAAGGAGACAGAGCTGTGATATAACAGCGAATAACTATGCCAAGAAACACATTTCACAAGCTTCGGGTATAAATCTCCATGTATACATAGACTGTATATATCTAATATAAAGCTCCATAAACTTTAGATTTAATTCACAGGATACAGTCTTAGCCGTGGTAAGTATTTCAAGGCTTCTTCTTATGTCTTGTTTTTTTATCTCCATTTATCCTTCCTGTATTCCTCTTCCTCAAATGTACAAACTTTATTTGCATAAAAAACAAAAATTATAAATTCGTTCTTGTACTGATTCAGGGACTCGGAGTCAAAAGAAGGATCAGCTGTTACTGCCTATTGTTTGCTAAACAAGTGATAGATCTTATCATTTAGGTGCACATATGCATTTGTGGATGCATCTCAATTTGAAACATACTGTTCATATATCTAACCTCTGAGCATGGAAAATACTGATTATCTGACAAAATTAAGACTTGTGCATTTGAGCAAAAAGTTAATTTTGAGATGGTGCATCCTGAATGATGTGGTTCACTTGTTTTATTTTTAGACCTAAAGAAACCTAACAAAATATTGCCACACATGAAAATGTTTATTTGGATGCAAAGAGTTCTTGATCCAGTCTTCCAAAGACTTTGCTGATCTGATATCTGATCTATTCACTCTACATCAATGCAACATTTCACCTTAGCTTTAAGAGGGTGGTTTGTGTTGCAAGCACTGATAATAAGGCTGTGATTTTCGTTTAAAAACCTTCTTACACAAAAAGGTAAAAAAGAACTCTGGAAAATACCATTATCTTTTGTAAAGCTAAACCTAGAACTAATTCATCATAGCAGAGTCCTGAAGAACAATACTACAACAGCATCACATACAGAGACCAACTCCTTCTGATAGTCAGATGTTCCTTTGCTCTCTTTGCTTAATGACTCCTACCATTAAATTAATACAATCCATTTCAGCCTAATGAAGCAATAACATGACCCTGCCTTTGTCAAGAAAAGACAGTATGGTATAATAAATGACATATTACTCACTGTGTCAGCACATATCATCATTACTTCATTTTATATAGATGCTTTTATTCCTTCCGTAAATCTGATCTCATCAAATGTTTGCTGTATATAGTATTTAGTCAATGTTTTGGCTTAAAAGAAATATGGCATCACAGTTTATCTAGACAACATATTATTGGCCAATCGTTGATCCTTCTCCTTTGTTCTTCATTCCAATTGGCTCACTCATTGTAGCTGTCCTTCATCCATTCTCTCTCTTCTTAAAGCCTATTTTTTATTCTGTCTGTCTTAGTTTCATTCTCCCTACTATTATATAAATGGGTAGGAGAGTCAAATACAGCCTATGGTGAGTTGATAACAGTGGTGGAGGTTGTTCCACGTAGATATTCACGGATACGATACAATTAGAATTGCTCCATTGTATGACCCAGCTCGGTACGTAACTATCATGATCACCTATATCACTCTATATAGGCCAGTCAAAGCAACGGTGACACTGTCAAGTTGCCATGTAGTTGCTATCAAATGTACACTATCTAGCAATCTATAACCCCTTGTATATTGATTTTTTTTTTTTCAATAGGGATGTCCAATTTACCATTTACCGATACCTATATTAACTGTTCCTGCTCAAACACTTAATTTCTGATACCGATATGAACCGATACCTATTCCGATACAGGCAGTTAATTTCCTTTATTTGAATTAGTGTGATACCAGACTAAATGCATTCTATAAATAACTGTGTACAACATAAACACACTACTACAATATAAGTTATGGAAAAATTACACAATTATTTTTTATCAATTAAATTTTTTTTTTTACCATTTTGTCTGAAACAGTCCTATGATTCTTTGTGCAGCATTTGATGTAAACAGGAAATGTCCAATGTTGGACAGAAGAACTTTCCAAAAACATTGATTAACATTATAAAACAGGCTCATTCAGCCTCACAATAGTCAATGTAAATGGGCACAGATAGAAACAGCTGCAGTATAAGAGTAAAAAGACCTCTATAATGAGAGTAAAAACATTCCAGCATCGTCACAATGTAAACGACTCTTCTTATTGATGACATGAGAGACGACACCGAACGGCGTTTCACTGGCAAACACTTATTTTGAAAACAATTAGTCCTGATATAGCCAAGCTCCAGAAACTCTACGTTTAGTAAAAACAGCTTCTTGAACGGGAGAAAGTGGCTGGTTCTCCAGGACGAACAACTCAGTGAAGTTTGTCTGATTTCTTTTGCTTACCTCTGTTCTTTACCATATATAACTCTTTTGCTCTTGGCTGTTCTTTACCATATTTAACTCTGAGTCTTTGAAAGAGACATAGAGAGAGAGAGAGAGAGAGAACAGCTGCAGCAGCTACCGCTCTTGCTGCTGTATTGTTGTCATTTTACTGAGTTCATTCCATGTCTTTCTTTACTTTTCTGCATGAAAATGCCAAAGTGTTAAAATCTTACCCCAAACTTAACATGACCAGCTCCTTGGAGTCATTAAGAATTACAGTTTTCTATGCATAAAAAAATCTACACCATCATTAATCACTAGTGTCAGTACTGCAAACTCAGTTCCTCATGCAGAAGTCCAGCGTTTTTTGCCGAGACCGCGATCTAGCAGCATCGGTAGAAAAACCGATAGAATACGATATTTAAAATAATGCTCATATCCGCCTGATATTTATTGGTTGACTGATACATTGGACATCCCTATTTTTTAACATAAAGTCCAAACTTCCTCTCCCAGCACTGCTCAACCCTCTACCTAGTGAAAGCTAAGGTACAAGGCACAGTGAATTATGGATAAGTGTGGATCATCTCTGTTCTTTGAAGCTCACATTTATTATTGATAAATGTTTGGAAAATAAAACCCCTTCCCTGTGAACACTGTTCGGAATCCGGTCGACATCAATCACAGCAGTGACTTACTGTAGTTCTCACTAATAAAAACCGACAGAACCGCATTGTACATCAACAGGAATGGCAAGTATCTAATACATTCATGTTACTAATTAACACCAAAACCTGTGACTGTAGCACCACCGACTTGAATGTGTTTTTACACCAGTGCGATAGGATGATAAGATTGACATGGTTTGGGTAATCCCACAACCAGATACGTTTAATCAGGGTCTATTAGAATTACATGGCTGAGAAGAAGTGTTAAATATGAGCTGCTGAGAAGGAAGAGTTTGGGCTAAAAAAAATGTCCAATTATGACTAGTTATCATCTTGACATACAGTGTGTCATACCGAATGGAGTACAGGTACTTTGATGTAAAAAGGTGATTTGTTATTTCAATGTATTTCTTATTTTGTTTGTGAAAACTGACTAAATCTAATTCTTCCCATATGTTGTATTTATATACGTTTCTCCTATATCTTCTTCACCTTTCAGCCTGTCCCTTTTTCAGGAGTTGCCACGGGGAATAAATGTTTTCCATATCCCCTTGTTCTCTATATCCTTTAACTCCTAACTCCAACAACTGTACCTCCATCCATGTCCTCCCTTACTGCATTCATCAACCTCCTATTTGACTTTCCTCTTCGTGTCCTATCTGCTAGCTCCATCTCTATGGTGTGGCAAAGCTTTAATGACCAAACATAAAGGAGAGAACACGGGAGACCTCTGTTATCATTAAAGTGTCTACTTCATGCGGCAGTGTAAAGTTGTCTAATGTCTATACACAATATCTATATGATGATCCATATGATATGAAATATATGACCACAGATATGACAGACAAAATACCAAAATTCAGGATCACGTTTAAAAGAATAACAGCAAAGCTCTGATACAGAAACTAGTTCAGACACTATCTGTTTCCACATATATGACAGGCAGACACACTATGAGTGAAAGGGCAAAAAAACAAAAAAATTCATTCAATTCTTACCAGTGTTGTTGCGATAAGGGCCTGGGTCCGGCCCCTGGCTCTGGCTCAAGCTTCTCATGGGAGCCTTGTTGTGGTAGACGCGCTCTTCATAGATGGGATCTACATGACGTTCTGGAGACCCTAGGGGTCGCAGTGGCTCCTGAATGTGTTGATTACTGTAGGATCCACGGGAACCTAGACAAATTGATTTAAAAAAAACAGGATGGGAAGAGACCATGAAAACTGGGGTTTCAGCAAAAACTGCAGTTAATGCATAAGCAGTTAGACCTCTTGGCACATAAGTAAACCACATAAAATAGCATTAATTTTCTATTCTGACGTCAGTTTTTTAATGGCTTTCCTGGATTTGTTGAACTTTTTGCTGGCATTGATGATGAGCCAATCTCAGATTTTTCTTTGGGGTAAATTTATTGTAGATTTTCACTGCAGTTGTCTCAACTGTACATCCCAAATATGGACTAGATTAGTAGAGGACAGATATCAATAGCCTTTAACAATCACAAACATTATTATAAGTCAACCAAAAACAAAAAGTTTAGTGCAAAGGAAGATGAACAGAAACAGCAACAGCAACACAAAAGGAAAAGTCCATACCTATACACTACAGCAGGCCTCTCTGACTTCTCTCACTGAGGACAAGCTCATCTTTACTCTGCACCTTTCTTCACCGAGCTACAGACGGCACAACACACTGCACTAAGCCAGAACCAGAGCGGAGTGACAGGACAACACCGCAGACAGACACAGCAGCGCATGAGAAGAATGGAGCTGCACAGAGGTCGAGGGAGGACGAGCCAAAAGAAGAAGGGAGCCTCTGTTTTTCATTTTTTTTTTAATCTCAGCTGAGCACGTTGCTGCTTGTCAGCTGTAAAATAATGAGATGCACTGCCCCCCCACCGCACTGTGTTTGGCAGGAATCCCACAGACATGGGGCAAGGAAGTCACTGACAGCAGGCATTTGTTCATTACACAGCAGAACAAATGTAAGGCCGGAGTCTGAATATGAATACAGAGGCAGTAGTAATAAAACAGAGAGCAGGAGAAGAGGAGGCACACTGCTATAAGCCTGTGGGCCTCAGTCGGAATGACTACAGATAAAGTCACGCAATCCAATGCCCCGTCTTGAAGCACTGAGAGACAGGGGGAAACAAAGACAGTCCAGTGGAGCTGGTGTCACATCCTATCACATTAGTTTTCAGTTTACTTCTCACGCTCCCCCTCGCCCCTTCCTCCTGGGTAGTCACCCTTAACTTGGCACAGTCAAACTTCCTCCAGCTTTCACATTGTATCAAAATCAATTCCTAAGTGACACAAAGTGATGTGCTTTACTAGTGCCTTGTTCCACTGCTTTATTTTATATTTAATATCAAAGTAAATTTAAGAACACTGCTGTCTAGAATATTTTAAATTCAGTTGCCTTTGCCTTCAAGGCATTGTTCCACCAATTCTGGGTTGTGACCCTTGTGTGGGTTGCACAAGATCTTTTTTGGGTCATCTCCATCAGGGAATTCAAGTTCATCACATCACGGTCTTCGAGGTCGCCAATTTAAAAGTTGCATCTGTGGTTATGTCTCTGATTTCCTTCAAATCAGCGTTTCCTTAACTTTTTCCTGCCTCTGACCAGATAAGTCTCTAAATAAAATGATAAACATACAACATTTCTTTATCAACTATATATGTAACTGCATTAGCAGTGTAACGTCATGTTAGTCTTTCACCCCCAAGTGGCGAGGCAGAATTAAAGGCTTCATTGCCTTATTAGAGAGCCACTACAGAGTGAAAGTCCTCTATCAGACGGTTGCCATTTATATAACATATTGGACCTGGCCTAAATATATAAACATGTCTATCAAAATGTCCACTAGCATTGACAAAGACCATGGGGAAG
Organism: Paraplagusia blochii; assembly: GCA_016785265.1. Classification (NCBI taxonomy): domain Eukaryota; kingdom Metazoa; phylum Chordata; class Actinopteri; order Pleuronectiformes; family Cynoglossidae; genus Paraplagusia; species Paraplagusia blochii. Next base: position 5,875 of record JAFBJS010016792.1, on the reverse strand, counting down.
ACCGGCTCTGCACTAGGTAAGTAGGTCCTTAGCAGCACCAAGAGTCACAGCCGACTCCGAAATTCAGGCATATTAGGAAAAGTTTGTTAGGAAGTTTATTAGGAAAACAAAAACAAAATAAATTAAAAAAAAAACTAGAAAAACAAAACTTTTTATACCTTTTGCTGCAAATATAAGAAACCAGTGTTAATATTTTAGTATACTAGCGGCATTTTGAGTTTATAGTTGCTTGTTCTTCCTTCCACTCAAAAAATATATCCTTAAGCAATAAATACTGGAATTTACAGAAAGACAAATACTAAGTATGCCATAATGCCCATTGTTGAGCGATAATGCCATAAAGTTACTATTACAAAGTAATGTATTATTCTTTTATTTAGTTACATATGCCCAGTGACTATACACCTTCAAATTGAGTGTCCCAATGAGCTCTGGACCACATTAGTTATGTTAGTTAGTTCTGAAATCCCAGCCCTTATATTGTTGAAAACATAGTGAATAGAGGTGAGACAGAGACAAGACTCTCATCATAGACAGATACATCCAAGAGGTGTTTTTTATTTACAATTCAGCGTCAAAAAATTTATGAAACAAATATAGCGTAAGTAATAATAAACTCAACCAATGGACCAGTACTAGTCAGTGGCCCGGTGTCGTAATATGATATATAATGTATAATCAATCCTGAATTAAGCTGCCAGGTTGCCACTGAGGTACTCTGATCACCGCCCTGATCCAAGTAACAGGAAGGCTCACAGTAAGGAGCAGCATTTTGGGAATGACTGAATATTCTGTGCTATCTCTCTGCAAACTAGGTGAGAGAACAAAATGGGTCCCAGAAAGGAAAGGTTGGGAAACACTGCTTTAATGCAACACTGATCAACAAGTGCCTGTACTTTACTTGACTATTAAACACTGCCTGATTAGCCAACTGGACTGTTAGCCTAAAATGAGCAGCAGCCAGTCGACTAGTCACAGCAACAGACAATTAAAAAAACGGAATAAAAACGTGTAAAGTAGCAGCAGGTGAAAAAGAGATATGAGCAAAAGTGTATAAAACATAAAATATATTTTTTTATATACATCAAATAAATTAGTATGTCTTTAATATAGAACAAAAGAGTTTATTCAAGCTACAAACAAAACTCTAAAGATTGAAATAGTGACACCATTAAACTATGCTACAGAGAATGCTAATTAAAGTTGGGGACACGCACAATTAAGAGTGTGACTCATCCCCGGTCTCTTCATTTCAACTCCTTTAGTTTTTAAAGCCTTGGTGACTCAGAATCATTCCTTTCTGCATCCACTTTTCGACTAACACAACAACAACTGAAGAAAGCTCATGACCTTTTTTACTCCAAACCAATAAAAGAAATATGCAGTGAAAGAGAAAAGAGTATAATTTATAATATCAAATTTGTGAGAATTTTCCTTTTTTTCAGATTAGCATTACCAAGTTAATTATAAATATGATTTGGTTTATAAAAGTTATTTATATTGAATTACAAATGACAAATTTCAAGAAAAGAAAAATTAGCAGATAATTGAACAAATCGTCTGAAAGTACAGTTTGACTTTGAAAAGCACAGTTGTTTATCGAGACGCTAACAGATGCTAACTAGCGGTCTTTTCCACAGTGTTTAATTAAAACAAACAAAAACTATACCAACTGTCAGACACTGTTAACAGTTGGCCCCACACAACTTCATTCTGAGTTTGCCATTGAGCCAACTCAATTATACACAGTCAAGAGAGAAACCCATCTGACTGTAAATGGAACTGTTGGAGGAAAATGTGTTCTGACACCACCCTCGGAGTGAAACTGCTGCGTTACACAGTGGATACTTCTTTAACACCAACCACAGCACCCTGATGAACTGCTTCATTTTCTGATCTATTCACTGCACTTGACATTTCTTGGAAAAGTACTTGGATGCTGTGTAATATAAGACACAACTCCAAAACGCAACGCATGCACGGCGAGTTGGATCAATATCAGACCAAAGCATTCAAGGATACGCTGATGCTGTGCAAAAGTTTCTCATGCCATGGTTCTTTTTACAGTGAACTGTGGTTGTTTTCCCAGCTGTGAGGTTGAACGCACATGAAGGTGTGTGTGAACTCTCACCTGCCAGGCTGCCAGGTCTCTGCAGTGTAGCTGTAGCGTAGAGCTCGTGGGAGATCTTGTACTGGTCAGAGGAGTGGTGAGAGGCCAGTCGTTTGGGTGACAGTGTGGCATAGCTCCCTATGCCTGAACTCATCTGAAAGTCAAAGTCAAAATCAATCAATCAGTCTATCTATCTATCTATCTCTCTACCTATCTACCTACCTATCTACCTACCTATCTACCTACCTATCTACCTACCTATCTACCTACCTATCTACCTACTTACCTACCTACCTACCTACCTACCTACCTACCTACCTACCTACCTATCTATCTATCTATCTATCTATCTATCTATCTATCTATCTATCTATCTAGTATATTAGAGGTGCACAATTCTGAAAATGTCAAGTGAATGTCATGTAATCTTTTGCACACATATGCATACACACACACACACAAACGCACACACAACCCACACACACACATAAATGCTTGTGGTTCACAATTTCCAAAATAACAGCAGTTGACAAACAAGAAAAAAAACAACTAATTAATCAGTTAATATCAATTATAAGCAGTTCAAACAAAGGTCTGATGTAATTGGTACTTAGTGTATACACACATATATATATATATATATATATAAAGAGCTTTTTAAATAAAAAACAAACAAAATGCATGATAACCATTGAATATACATCAAGGAAGTTGTGATATATGTATTTATTTATATCGTGCGTGTATTTGTGTTAACATTTACCTCTACCACACAGATATATATGTACAAACAATATACTGTATATTGTCAAGAGAGAATATATTTACAAGAGATATATAGAGGTATATGAAAATGGAGGGAACATGGCCCCACAGAATTGGATGTTGTGAGCGTAAGGCTGGGTTCCCTTGAAACACAGAAGATCAAATGTGCAGAGAAGAAGTATCCCCCAAAATATACAATTTTTCACTACATGCTTTTTCACCCTGATACTCTATAGTTTAATGTTGACAGTGAAAACTGTACTCACTGCTGACTGGTGGAAAAGTTGTTGGGGGGAAAAAAAAATAGGAAATACCCAGCTCAGCTCATCTCACTGCAGCAATACTGCAACATTATTCTCACCTATCCTTACTGTTTGTCGCTCTGACTTCTTATTTAGCTTAAGTAAGTACATTAAAGTACTAGAGTTCTACAACGACATTACTGTGTGCTTTAAGGTCTGTCTTTATTGTTGTAGATAATGAGGAAGCAATTGTGGCTTTTTTCTGCTGACATTGTAAAACAGGTTTTACCTGGTGGAGGGGTGATGATGAAGAACTGGCCCCTCCCCCGGCTATTGAGTTGGGTGGAGACACCACCCTCAGGGGAGACCCTGGTCCTCCCGCTGTTGTTACAGCAACCGTAGTGCTGTAAGAGAGTGAAATAATTAGATCACGAAATAATCCAAATCACAGTTTTTCATTTTTGTATTTTGGCAAACTCCCAGGATGTTTCTAGACATCATCACCTTAAACACTCAGAGCGATACATTGAATCTTAAAGTGTCACAGCTACTGGGGCTTTGCACCTGTATGACTTGGCCAGTCGGTTGGCAGGGGACTGTTTGTTTGGAGAGGAAGAGGAGGAAGGCAGGCGCTGAGTGGTTGAGTACCCTGGTGAGTCTGAGGCTGATCCAAGGCGCTGGAGCTTATTAGGAGAACCAGACCCTCCTCCTCCAGTCAAAGGGGAGCTGACACGCTGGGCCGGCAAGGTGGAGCTGGAGTAGTAGATACCTAGACATCAAGGGAGGAGGGAAAAAAAAAATGAATAAACATTGTAAATTATGTGATGATGAAAGAGAATAAGGAAAGTTGGATTTTTGGCATGTCCAAATTTGGTCTGTGGAAGTTTACTGAAGTATGTTTCACAAGCAGGATTTAATCCAACTTGTCAGTCAATAAAGGATGGTAATGCTGCTGTAAAGTCAATAAATTAAACGTACTGCAGACCTTTCTTACTACTTGAAATATTTTCTTTTTTGTTGTGTAACTTTGCAGTCTCAAAATATTTTCTCATATAACCACAGAGCAACACACTACATCACAGTGGTTCCTGAACAGAAAACTATTTATTATTTTTGGACTGGGGGACAAAGCAGAGTGAGTTCTGACCTGGTCCTGCTCCAGGTTGTGATTGCTGTGGCTGGGCTGCCCGATTCGATGTCACCTAGGAGCAAGGAGCGCAACACAGAGCATGTGAGGGGATGGAACAATAAAAGCAAAGAAGTGACAGGTTTGGTCAGCCATTAGTCGAACAAGTAAGAAGAAAGAAAGTTAGAAGAAAGTTAGTAGGAGGTAAAGAAGAAAGAAAGGATAAGAAAATACAGAAAATGTTGAAGGTCATGCATCAAACCTTTCACCAAAACATTTTGAATCTAGAATATACAGTCATGGAAAAAATTATTAGACTTAATTTCTTGTCCATTTGAAAGTCTGCTTCCACTTAATCTACATTAATCTGGACAAATATAATAACAAAAAATAATTAAGTTTACTTAATTATAATTAAGTTTACTTAATTATTATTAATCACTTCCGTTCCTACATCACTAGCAATAACATTGTACTGACAAATACAGTGCTTTTAGTCATTGCAT
>JAFBJS010016786.1:49108-72356 GCA_016785265.1 Paraplagusia blochii | reverse complement strand
TATATGTATGTATGTATATATGTATATATGTATGTATATATGTATATATGTATGTATATATGTATATATGTATGTATGTATGTATATATGTATATATGTATGTATATATGTATATATGTATGTAATGTATGTGTATGTATGTATGTGTATGTATGTATGTGTATGTATGTGTATGTATGTATGTATATATGTATGTGTATGTATGTATGTATATATGTATGTTGAGTTGAGGCTCCTCAGAGGTGGAACATTCATATCTGTTAAATGTATTTTGAATTGTATATATATATATATATATTATATGTATATATATAAATATATATATATATGTATGTATATATACATATATGATGATATTTAGTTATAAGTTATTAAACAGGATGTTTGAGAATGTGAGTAGTACATTTTTTCAATGTGAAAAGATGAGACCAAATAAATGATAATAAATATTGAATAACTGTGTTAAAAATCAAGAGGTGCAAAATGGAGACATGATGCTAAGCTTTAAATATTGAGGAAGGCAGTAAACTTCTTTTTCTTCTTCTCCTTTTATGTTGTCCCCTTTTCAGGTGTTGCCACAGTAAGTCAGCATTTTTCACCTTCCCCTGTCCTTTGTCTCTTCTACTCTAACTCCAACCACCTCCATGTACTCCCTCACACCTGGTAGCTCCACCTCTAGGATCATTCTTCTACCAATATAACCACTGTCCCTCCTCTGAACATGTCCAAACCATCACAATCTAGTTTCTCTGGCTTTTTCTCAAAATCATCCTGTCTGTGTTGTCCAAGGAAGACAGTCGTCAAGGGACAAAAACTTGGCATAACAAATCACAGCTGTTTAGTCAATTAAATTTCTGTTATTATGGGATAATTATAGATATTATAGAAACTGCTGCCCCTGAAACCCAGTAACAACTAAGATAATAAAAAAAAAATGAATGAGTTTTAATTAAACTTGGTTAAAGACTAAATCAATGGATAATTCATTTAGTTCTCTCTAATCTTTATTGCTATGGCATTTGTAATTCCCTAATCTCATCTAATCTGTGTATTTTTCTTGTACAACTATTCATGAATTAGTAAATGCATATCACCTATAAAAGTAATTTTATTTCTTATATTAGGATACATTTTTTGTCATTATTCTGCAAGGGAATCTACTTTGTTGTTGACAACTCAACTTTAGAAACGCTACTGCCCCCTACAGGGTGGGAATACGTGTATTATTTTTACCAGTCTGCCAGAGATATTAAATAGGTATGCAATTTACGTACATTTTCTACGTAAATGTGTAATTTACGTAGAAAATCTCATATTTACAATGTTTTTATGGTAAGAAACATTTCCGGATTATGGACCTAGCATCACAAAACCATAGTTTATACAACAGTGACTTCTCTTCTAACCATCATGACTGCACCCGTTATATCAATATATATCATTGAAGTGTAACTTCTGCTCAAGAAGCACAAGAGCAGTACCACTTTTGGACCACTTTGACCCTTTTTGGACCAGTTTGACCTTTTGGAACACATCCCTGGGCCACATCCCCAGGTAGACCATAGGGACTTGGTGACCCCTGCTTCACACTATCCATTGGCCATTAATGAATCTTTCATCCATTGCTCCATCTCTCATCCACCCATCCTTTCAGAAATGTCTGGTTTTCTCTGTACATGTCCCACACTCTGTGTCGTCCTTACCCTTGGTTACGTCTTTATTTGCACCACACACTATAGTTTGAAGATGAATAGAAAATAAATGACATTCAACTCTTGCTTAATCAAAGCCCCACATTTTAATCAGGGCCATTAGTGAAGCGCGGCTTGTTTGGATGATTCCATCCAGCTTTTGCCAACAGAACTGATGAGAATGATATAAATAGGGCGTCGTGATTAACAGCAAGTCAGTGTCTCATTAATTTCAGTTTACACTCATCACACGCTGTGGATTTTTCTAGCAGCAGCAGCAGCGGCAGCAGCAGCAGCAGCTCTTACCTTAGCCGTGGCTCTGGCCTGGTACTCTGGACAGCCGTTCACGGTGATTGTTTCATGCATGTATTGGTAAACCTGCAAGGACAGAGAGGAACATGTATAATGGACGCAATGATTTACTCTCAGTTAATTTCGAAAGTGTAAGTTAATATTTTTCAAGTATATTTAGACCAGGTGTGTCCACACTTTTGTGATACTAAATATCCAGACATTTCATTAATGGACTAATAGCCAATACTGTGTAGAGTTAGAGACTCTTTGGTCCATTTTCATCTGATGACCCTGGTTTCCTGCCTGAGATATTCCAAAAACCTAAATCCAATCCTTCACACCTGGGGTGTCCACACTTTTTTGTCTTGTGAGCTACTTCTCAATTGACCAGGCTGTAGTGATCTACCTAGATTGAAAACTCTAAATATATTTACCCATATAAACTGGATATCTTATTCTATACATTAACATATAATATTATATACCTATATGATTATTACTTAAGCACAGTGATTAGCATAATCAAAAGAATTACATCTCTACTTTTAACTGCTATTATGTTTTTATGTTACTGCTCAGGATCTACCAGCTCTGCTTTGGAGATCTACTGGTAGATCCCAATCTACCTATTGGTCAACCCTGGTTTAGACAATATACTAGATCAGTGTTCCCCAACCTTTTTTGCGCCACGAACCAGTTAAATGTCCCGTACTATTTTCATGGACGGGTCATTAAGTTGTGGCAAATAAATACCCCTTAATAAAATTTTATTTCCGGTGTTCTGTAATATTTTCCTACCTCTAAAATCTTCCTACCCAAAATAACTGTGCATGGGCACAACAAGGATTTCTCAAGTGCACCCAGCCTATAACTTTCTGCTACCAGACCAGTATAAAAAGTTAGAACCTTGTATCAATGACTCTGCGTCATTTTGAGTTTATTGTTGAAAATATTTCCTAATCAAATATAGTTGCAATGTTGATGATGGAATCCTAGCCATTCTATTGGTCAGTTCTCTTGTTGATATGGGTATGGATAGATGTGTATAAGAGACAGAGACAATTCCACCTTGGATTTTTTTTCCTTTTTCTGGTTTTTAATGTTTTTTTCTCAATTCTATTGACTGGAGCTGTGGTTTGTTTGTGGAGGTGTGAGAGTTGACAAGAGTTGTAAGGCTAAAAAGAAAATAATTCACGTGATTGGCCTGCTGACAGCCTGTAATATTTTCCTACCTATAAAATCTTCCTACCCAAATTAACTGTGCGTGGGCACACAAGGATTTCTCAAGTGCACCCAGCCTATAACTTTCTGCTACCAGACCGGTATAAAAAGTTAGAATCTTGTATCAATGACTCTGCGTCATTTTGAGTTTATTGTTGAAAATATTTCCTAATTAAATATAGTTGCATTGTTGATGATGGAATCCTAGCCATTCTATTGTTCAGTTCTTTTGTTGATATGGGTATGGATCAAGTGGAAGTAATAGCCAGATGGGGCCAAAAGGAAACATTATTTCTCGGCTGCCCCGCACCAATTGACCTACGGACCAGTACCGGTCCCCGGCCCAGTGGTTGGGGACCACTGTACTGGAAGATATACTCTAAAAAACTAGATTTGTATGAAGATTTAAAGGAATGGCAGAGACTTCTAGATTGAACCATTTGATCATTTCCTGTCGCTGACATCCTACTGTAACACAGGACAAGAGTTCTGTGTTGAAAACAACCATATGAGAGATAAGGGCCAAGTCTCGGCCCTGACTGGATAATCCAGTGCAGACATTGTCTCGGGCAAAAATCCATTAATGTTAGGCCTGAACCGAGGCCAAGTATCAGCCGCTCTACATCAGGTTTTGTGAAAAGATTTTTTTTTTACCTCCTCCTTTTCGCCAAGGCAGACAAAATCAATAGTGACAGCTGAACTTTTCTGTTAAGATGTTTCTCTAAGCCCATGACTACAAACCGAGCACCTTTAAGAAATTAAAAGATTGAAGCTGAATCAAAATGATGTGCAGGTAATATCCTGCAACGAGGCGGGAAAAGAAACGGTTTGTAATTTCCAGACTCGGAAATGATTTAGTTGTTCGTTCTGAGCCTAATAAGGAATGTTTTCCGCCAGAGTTGTCACAGCTGCCTGGATGGGAAAGCATACATTACAGTTTGACACGTACAAGTGCACTGTCTTGTTTGCATCCGACCATCAGACCAGTGATGCCTGTGAATATCCATATTGGATTTCTGTGGCTCAGAATTGACACATCAAAGTGCGGCAGCTTGCTTTGACAGACCACAGTACAACACTACAAAGGCCCCTCTTGTAGGATCTAGAGATGTTTGTATGGAGGGATATCAAAAGGAGTAGAAAATCCCTCAACGTGCTGCCTTGTTTTCCAAAGGATTTCGATCTGAATAAAAATGAGGCTCCTGTTTCCTGAGAATCTGCTGCTTCAAAATAAAGCACCCACATATTTTTAAACTACAAAAAAAAACTTGCATTTTTAATGTGAAGTACTGTCTCCCAAATCTCACAAAAGTCTAGACAGTATTTTTTTTTTTGCAGAAAACAGGATTTGCTTTTTCTCCACAGCTGCTATTTGACGGGATCCATTTTGTGAATGTCTCCCAGAAATCTCAGAGGTTTGAAAAAATATGCATTTCATCTGCTGGATTCCAACCCACAACCCTCTGGGTGTAAGAATATTCCACTTATAGTCCTGCTCACCATTATAAGCACCCATAATTTTTTGCATAATTTCAACAATATCTTCAGACAATCTGGTTACACACTCTTTGGAAGTGACACAACAACAACAACAACAACTTCCAAATGTTTCTTTCTATAAGTCTTATGCACTTCTCAGCTGGTATTTTCTTCCACTCTTTCTTTTGAGAGTTAAAGGTCTGTATGTTTCCAGGTTTCTCTCCCCTCTTTCCAAAGATTCTATGCAGTCGTTCTAAAACAGTCATTTTTGCGGACTTGGTAAATTTGCAGCATTTCTCATTGAAAACATAATTTCTTTTTTGTTTGGACATTCTTTGTTTTTTTTCAAGAAGGTTGGAAAGATAAACAATAGATAAAAGCAACGCGATTTGGTCCAACAAACCTCAGAAGTCACTCTGAGAGACAGTAGAGTGGGACTGATGGGTGAAGATGACGATAGAACAGCAAGAGCGGCCAGGAGTCAGGGGGGTGGGCAGGATATAAAACAAAAGTTTTTCCAACCGCGGTTTGGCAATAAATCAGCAAAGTCCAAGGCAATAATGGAATCTATCGCTCGTTATATAACAAAACAATGTCCTGTGTGACAATCTGGTGACAGGAGTGCTGTCACCAGATTGTCACACAGGACATTGTCCTTCTACAGCTAAACCTTTCTAAAACTGTAGGCATGGATTTTACAAAAATATGTAGAGAGTCATCTGATGTGTGTATATACATATATATATATATGTATATATATATATGTATGTATATGTATATATTTGTATATATGTATATGTAATGTATATTGAAAATTGTGTGAAAAAATCAAGTTAAATCTTGCAAATGTTCATGCAATTCAAAAGGTGATGCCAGATGAAGTGGAAAAAGATGTCTTAATTGTTTCTTATTTAACCATGTGTAATCATATGTTTATGAAATTGCATTTTCCCCTTTTAAATAAACTTAACTAAAACTAAAAAAGACTAGCAGCTGTATAGTGTAGTAGGAAGCAGACCGAATCAGATCGCACGGATCGATCAGTTAATTTTTTTTATGAATCATTCCTGAATCGGATGGTAGCATGTGAATCGAGATTTGACTTAGATCATTATGTGAGTGAAGATTCACACCCCTATTGAATATGTGCAAGTGTTCTGCAAAACAATCATCAAAATAACTCGCAAAAATAACTCAAAGAGGAAAAGAATGGAAAAACTCTGGTACAAACTGTAACTGAAAGAAAAGTGAACATCACAGCTTCAGGCTCAACAATAGGAAGGGAGAAACTGGTCGTTCAAAGTTCTGTCTGTGTTGCATTTATCTCTCTGCGTCCTTTGAATCGCGGAGATGAAGACTGTCAGGACAGAGGGTAGATATTCCAACCTGGCGGTCATTTCTTCTGGACAGAAAGAGGAAACCAGACATTCTATTTCTTCTTCTCTGGGTGGTGATAAAAACGACAGGGGAAAATATATGAAACCAGCAGGACTTAATAACTTAATTCACCTTTCAAATCTAACCTTATATAGTGTGGGAGCTCGAGGAAGCAAGATTGAATCAAAGCCATAAGAGGAAAAAACCCTCCCTATGTTATTATGTTGATTGAGAATCTGCACTGAAGTGTAAAATAAGCTGTGACGGTAAAAAAATAAATGAATAAAAAAACACCGCCCCTCCTACAATCCAGCAGCTGTTGAAACTCTCCGTCTGAGCCGACGTTCAGCAGACTCTGGCTCTCCATCATTTCCAGCTGGTTAAAGCCTCCACTCGTCTTGTGTCCCTTCCTCTTCCATTTGCATGGCTGATTGTCCCTGACAACTCTTTTCTGGGGATGAGACTAATGTGGCTCCTCTATTTGCCCTCGCCCATCACCGGTGAAGGTAGCGTGGAGGAAATCCGACCGGCTCATCAGAGCTTGGTCCCTTTGTCACTTAGTCCAACGGGCTCTGCTGAAAGGACTCTTTTTAACTGCCCTCACACTGACAGCTGCTCATCTGTCACTTTTAACAAGGCTGTTGAGAGGAGAGAAGGGGCTCTGGGTCGGAGGGTCAGAGGAAGACTTGCACCATTTCTGGAGACTTCCTGAAATTAAGAGACTTCAGAATTAAATCTGAAACGGAACAACAAAAAGTTACAATCTAGGGCTTTACAGAAGTGGTCCGCAAGGTTCCCGGTTCGAATACTGCTATGTTACCTCTGGGGTCCACTGTCCCCACTCACTGCTCCCCGGCTGCTCAAAGCTGCTGTTCACTTTGGTGATGTGTTAAATACAGAGGTCACATTTCGTTGTGTGCAGTGGTGTGAATCACAACGTCACAATGACAAGGAGTTTGCTGTCCTTCGTTCCTTCCTTTCCTTCACGATTGGTCATAGAAAAACCATCTTCATCCCAAATCCTGGCCTCTTCATCCAACCACCAGATGGCGAATGTTTGTAAACATCCATCCCGGGTTTTGTTGTTTCGACACAAGACATGGCAGCTTTCTGTGACAGACCATAGTGCAAAGCTCCAAGGACCAGGGTTATTTGTTGAAGGAAGTGGGTGAATAGAATCTGGGACAATTTAGACAACAAAAGGACTGAGTTCAAGGATGAATCCTGCCAAAAAATCCTGTCCACCTCTGCACTCACATTTGACTCTATTTCTATGCAACGCCATTTTCTTCTCCATTACCTGTACTCCTCGGGCCGTGGAAATGGATCGTGCACAAATCATCGTACGATTTTATCTGGAACTTCCTTTTTGGAGGAGTACGGAGGAGTGGCTGTGAAGGAGCATCTAACAAAGACTTTATCCTTTTTGTCTCGGTTGTGGTTTTAAGACAAGACAGAAAATAGTTGAAAATTAATCTCCAAATATATAAAGTACTGCTGAATGTGCGTGACCTTCAACTCCATAGTTGTCTGGACATTGCCTCCAGTAATTTCAAACCTTTTTTGGACCACAGCACCTATATATCTCAAAGGAAAAAACCCAGAGCCCACCACCAAACAGAAATAAATAATGATCACTAAAAGTGCACTCCTGTTTAGTTGAACAACACTGATAAACTGGCTCGAATGAAGAAAGACACTGAAATAGATCATTTTTCACCATGTCTGATGATCCTTTTCAGTTTTAATAACCGTGGTAATCTGCCTGTCACGCATTGACAAACAGAGTATTTGCAATAAATAATAAATAGTTCTGGGACCATATTGAATAATTTTCAGCAACAAACCTAATGGTCTCTGGCTTTAAGGGGTGGAGGGATAAATGAGGCAACTCATGTCATGACTTACTAAAAGTAACTACATTTTATTGACTGCTAAAAAAAAAAAAAAAAACCCTAAAGTGATTATCTGCAAAAGTTCCATCTGCTTTGACCAGGTTTTTGAATCATTTTTTTTAGAAAAGTAAACAGTGCAGACAAAGCCTGATCATTTCCTGTGGACAAACCCAAACGCATCATGGTAATGAAATATCAACCCTCTGGTCATAAACGCTGCCACAGTCGAGCAGACCGGTGCAGTCCCAGCCATTAAATCCATTCAAACTGCTTCCCTCCCAACTGAGACTCGTCTCTTTGACCTGGTCTCATGATCCTTTCCACTGCCAGACCATCATGGATCTGTGACATCCCACCATTACAGCTCTTTTAGTGCAGCATGTAATAACAGCAACACTCGGTGTCCGGCACTTAGAACAGATCAGATCCTGCTAATGCTGCTGTATCAGCACTGGACGCTGCACAGCTGGTATTGACCGCTATTATTCTCCTCTATTCTAATGCTCTCTGATGGTCTGCCAAGTCTTCTAAGGGAAGTTTTGCACCTCGGATACCAGTGAAAGGTCGTCCTTGGTCAGAAAAAATGCCGGTACAGAGCTGGTGCCATGTTAAGAATGCAGAACAAATCTTGTCTAAAACTGAGTTGAGTTCACATCGGGGGCTAATGTTAGAGTCCTCAAAGATCTGACCTTTACATTTATCTTCTCTGCGGGGCCGACACTGACTCACCTCTCTGATTGCTGTGCAGAATTCACTCTGAAGGACTTTCTTCAGTGACTGCAGCTTGTGCCCGGGGACATCGCCGGATTCCTGCAACTTCTCCAGCAACTCGATGGCCCTCGCAACATCTGGTGGAATGAGAAAAGGGTTCGTGAGTGAAAAGACAGAGAAGAGGAGATATACATCGCACTGCTTTGACATCACGGCCTGGAGGTAAGGACAGGAGGGAATCCATAGACAGTGTAATGGAAATGGAATCCAGTCCATGGATCTGTTCCATTGGCCCAGTGTTGGTGACGCGAATGACACAAAAACGGGACATTAAACAATACATTGTCCAAGTGGCCATAAGGAGGCGTTATAACAAGCTGTTTTTTTTTTTTTTGACAAACGTAATATAAAAACGTCTTATTTTCCTTTCGGTTTGACCCTTTTCTCACAGCAAGTCAACAATCTCCCCCTGTCCTCTGTATCTTCTCCTCTGACTCCAACCACCTCCATCTCCTCCCTCACTGCATCCATTAATCTTCTCTTTGTCTCCTACCTGGTAGCTCCATCTCTAGGATCATTCTCCTACCTATGTATCCACTGTCCCTCCTCTGAACATGTCCAAACCATCTCAATCTGTCTTCTCTAGTTTATTTTTTTTCCAAACCTTCCTGTTTGTGTTGTCCAACAATTACCTTGTTGTAGATCCTAATGTAATATAAAAACAAAGAGCTGATATCAGGCTAAATTGTTATCGGAAAAAAATGCTAAAAAACAAATTGTAAGCATGTAAAGTTAACCTTTAAACAATGTGTACTGATACCAACAGGTACAAAAGAAGCTGCAAGTTGACCATAAAGTACTGCATTCTTGGTCAATCTGTAAAAAAATACAGAATCAGTATAAATGCAAAACTGAAGTAGAATCTTTAAAAAAAGTGAAATTGGATAAAAACAACACCTTTCAAGTAGAAATGTTAAATAACAACAAAACCATTCCACTGAATAAGTCATGAAAATGATAAAATATATGAATTATAAATTCAATTTACAAAAACCGAATACCAAGCTGTGATTCCTGGTCTATTTCTACAAACCCAGTGGATTTACTGCACTCGCTAAACTGTAAACAGAAACAATGTATTCTTCCTGTCGGTCCACGAGCACCGTCTGTGTTTGCACAGCACGGTGATAAACACAAATTGTACCTGAAGACATGACACACACTCACTCTCCTGCACCCTTATACACACAGCCATATTGAATTCTGGGAATAAACTGTGGCGTAAGTCAATAAAGCAGACAGAGAGCAGAGACACTGCTGTTCACAGACCTTTGGGAGAAAAGAGGAGACGATTTCGCGGCTCTCTGAGTGTGTGGACAGTTTTAAAGCCATTAAAGGAGGAGGACATTTGGATTACAGGACAGGAAGTTTTACTGCATTTCACTTTAATATGTGGCACTAATGGGTAGCAGCTCACAGAAAATCTAATGTACTGTGTAATAAAATGATCAGGGTTTTATGGATGGAGCAGAACTGGCATGTTAATGTCAGGACAATCACAGTGAAGGATAACACGGATCAAAGCCATTAAAGAGACTGACTGGTCAGCCAAAAACACTGAAGCTACCACAGAAATCTGTTAGCATTTGGTTAGTTACTTTTGACCAAAAATTTGATGCCATAATCCTAACAATACCTTAGAAATATTTATATTTTATATATATTTCGTTACCAAAAGAAAATAATTAAGGAGCTCTTTAATCCTTTTTTGAGACTTACTTTATTACGAGTTGAAGACAGTGGTGCCTTCTTTATCCTTGAAAAATTATAACTACGCCTTGTCCTTCTTTCAGGAGGACAGTAAATCAGTGTCTTCCGTCTCCCTCTGTCCTCTGTATCTTCTACTCTGACTCCAACTACCGCCATGTCCTCCCTCACTGCATCCATCAACCTCCTCTTTGTCTCCTATCTATTAGCTCCATCTCTAGGATCATTCTTCTACTGATGTATCCACTGTCCCTCCTCTGAATATGTCCAAACCATCTCAATCTGGTGTCTCTTGTTCATAATCCAATAATCTCCATCAACAAGTGAAATCATTTATTTCTCAGGTACCATATTAGAACACTCCTCACTCCTCACAATCATATTTCACTAAACCCTCACAGCAGTATTTTAGAATTTAATAAATAATTTTCCATCTGTAACATTTTAATGATTTATCTTTTCTCAAAATCAACCAACAAATATCACCAGCCCATTATGTAAAGCAGGCAGTGTAGCCTCTGCGGTATGTTGTGAAGATAGAAATGCTCCGTGCTGCTGCCAAAACAGGTTCATTATCTCCCACAAAGTCTCTCCTCACTCTCCCACAGAGACAAAGGAAACAGCAAACAATGTACAATATAGTACAATATGTAAGGAAACACTGGAAGTATAAATGTCCATCAAATAAAGAGCTACAGAAGACCACTCACCTCCCCCACAGAGACTAAAGAAACAGGGAGAGGATGAATATGACTGGCCTAATTGGAGGTTCCCACCTGTCCATCAAGAGGTTTATACCATTACATACGAACAAACCATTACTGTCAGGGTGACAGAAAAATAATGAAACAGTTAATAAACTCTGTTACAGTAAAAATTGTATAAATCAGTTTTTCCTCCTAAAATAAAAACCCAACAATGCAATGTCTGGGTTTCACCAAATGATCGTTGCCCTTGAGGTTTGACGAGAAACAACTGAATATTAATGTGAATTCATGATTAAATGACAGCTTAAAAGCTAATTATAAGTTATTCTCTTACTCATTCAGAGGTTTGTCCATATGAATAAATAAACATTACCACACCATTATCTGTGTTGACTTCAGAATTACCGTAATTTCCGGACTATAAGCCGCAACTTTTGTCACACAATTTCAACCCTGCGGCTTATGCAGAGATACGGCTAATGCAGGGGTTTTCAAAGTGTGGGGCGGTTGAACTATATCTCTTTTTTTTTGTTTATGTAAACAAGGATACGATGTTATGCAGAGGTGTACCTAGAATTTTATAGACAAATGCTGTTATATATATATATATATAGTTGCGGCGGAGAGTAGGTGGTGGGGTGGGGGTGTTTGGTGTGGCAATTGTTTTCTTCTTGCTAGGGGGGGCGTAACAGAAAATGATTGGGAAGCACTGGGCTAATGTAGGCATTTTTTCTAACTGCTCAGTGAGACAGGTGGTGTGGAGGAAGACGCAAGTCACAACCACCAGTAAACACCATAGAAGAAGAAGTTTAACGTACGGTAACGAGCTTTGTACATGAATAAAATTAGCATAAACCGACCCTCATCGTGGAAAATGTAAAAATAATGCGGCACATGCGGCTTATAGTCAGGTGCAGGTTATGTATGTACAAACTGTTTTTTTCTTTAAAAAATGTAAAGGGTGCGGCTCATAGTCCAGAAATTACGGTAAGTGAATTTAGTAAATAAAGTGTTTGGACAATTTTGGCATACCAGATGTCAGCAAAAAAACATTCCTATTATTTCAAGATAAATTCTTTGTTTTTACTTGGTTACTTCGTGGACTGAAGGCCATTGTAACAGTGTCACAGCACAGCTGTAAAGATACACTTCTTCCTGATCGTCTCTGTCACCTTGAACCAATGGCACAGGCTAATGTCCTTACTCAGCACTATCACTGTTCTTTTATGTGTCAGTCTCCGTGTTCTCAAACAATTCGTCCACTCACTCACTGCTTATCCTTTAAGCTGGCCGCTGTGAGCTGCAGGGACTCCATAACCACATTAGGTGAGAGGCAGCGAACAGGACTGTTGAGGCTGACGTCCTTGCACCGATGCACTATAATCCAATTTTTGACATAATATAATCTCTGGACATTTTCCAGAGTTTGTCAGTCACTTGAGGTGAACGTAGCGGGGCATCGTCTGGGACAAATGCGCTAGCGACAGCAGGGGTTTCTGGGAATGATGCAGGCGAATAATGTTGGAGATTGGCATGAGAGTAAACTGGCTAGATGTCCTGCTGGGATTTCTGCAGAGTTTTATCTTCTGCTTTGGGTTAGGGGCGTATTTGGTGTTTTGGTATCAGTCTGAAAAGACTCAAGACTAACTCAAGGCTAACTTGCCCAGAGCCATTATAAGAGGATTATCCAGACTGTGATGAATCTCATTTGTTGAGAGATCAGGAGATTGTTGTTTCTTGTTTTTGTTATGGACAAAACACAACATTTACAGAGTTAGTTTAGTTTGCAAGGAAAGTTCTTGAGCTCAGCAAGAGCTCATCGTTCATTGTACGTTAGATAGAGATACTACAGAATCCCAAATGCAACATTGCTAAATGTACTTCCTAATTTGACATATGACATTCTAGCTAACAGCAAAATTATGTTTGAGCACAAGCATTGTATATAATGGTCAAAATGAGCTTGCCCCCTGCTGGACAATAAAGACAACGAAAAGACAATTGGGAAAGTGAACACCTTGCCATTGTCATATTGTGATCCTCACCACCTGTGGAGCAGTGAGTGGGGACAGTGCCATGCTCAGTGCTGGACCTCAGTGGTAGCCTGGCAGGTGGTGGATTTGAACCTGGAACCCTAGGGACCCCAGTCCAGTTCCTAAACCACTTAGACACAACTACACCATAAAGAAGGTGGTTGAAAGAACCAGGGTTTTAACCATTTCAAAGTTTCGTTAAGCAGCCATATCAGAACAGCATACTCTAGTATCTAAAACATCCAAAAAATATCCTAATATTTGGCAATTTTCTCTCATATAATTATCATTACTGTACATGTGTATAAAATATTTTTTCGTTTATTTCATGTGATGTGATGGTGCAAAGGTTGTGATGAAGTAAATGGAGGCGCGGCCTCTAGCAGACTCTTGTCTTTGATGTGTGATATTGATATTGATGTAGACCCTTTCACATTAAAGGTGAAAAAAGAGGAAAGTTTCTCCATAAAACAGACATAAGGGTGCTGAAGTCAACAGTTTTGGTATGAAAAACCTGTTCTCTGGAGAGGGTTATAAGTGGATAAAGATTTTCAACGTGGCCAGTGAAACATGCAGCCAAATATAGTAAATATTTAATAGGTTTTAAGTGCTCTGAAGCACAAACACTAGACGTTAGATAAAAGCCTGTGAATCGGGGGTTTGGGGTTTCATGGTGGGAAGTGATAAAAATATTATTTTAAGCATTGAGAGAATGTAGTTTTTAATTGTCACACTCCTTGTCCACACCAGGACTCACATTAGCTTCGGTGTTTGTACCAGAAATGCTGTACCTATTGATAATTCTGCTTTTAGTACCCGGGATCTTGCTATCTGTGCCTAGTGGCTATGAAACCACACTTTTGTCTGGAGGGATTGAGGTTCGAGTCCCCCCGTTTCCAGGTTACCACTGATGTCCACTGAGCATGGCACCGTCCCCACTCACTGCTCCCCCCTGGCACTCAAAGCTGCCCACTGTTCACTTTGGTGATGGGTTAAATCCAGATGTATCACAATGACAAGGAGTTTGCTTTCCTTTCCTGTCCTTGTGTCTCTGTACAAGGACTAGATCCAAAAAAGTCTGGTGTCTTTGCTCACGGCAACAAGATTTATCCTGAGCTGTAACAGGTAATGAATGCTAAACCCGTCCACAGTCAACATAGTGAACATGCATATGTGGCCCAGAGCTGTTCCAGGTTGTTGTTATGACTGTATGTAAACAGGAATAAAACCACAAGGCAGATTCGCTGCACATCAATGGTTTGCAGGAATGAATGGCTGTAAGAAAGTGTACATTAAAGCAATCCAGGGGCTCATAAATGCTAGGAAAGCGCAACATAAACGCTATGGACTATTAACCACACTATTTAAATGCAAATTTAGATGCATTCTTGCTATTTATATACAGTAAGACACCATTTGGTGAAACAACTTCTGGAGGCCAAAAAAACTGGGGAAGAAAGACAGATGGAGTCAACAATCAGGCGGAGCTGGAGCTCATTTGACTTAATATGAATATAAAAGGCAAAGAAACTCTAGGCTAAAGCTGACAGTGGAGAAAAGAAAGTGTTTTTTTTTCTGTCTTTACTGGAGAGAAAAAAAAACTTAACTTAGATGACTCCCTTTTTCTGCGATTTTAACACGATATTAATAGTGATTCAAACATCCCTAAAGGTGACATGTCTATCGAGGACTGGAGCGCTAAAGTGGAAATATTTGGCTGCTTTTATGCAAATGGATGCAGTAAGTGGTGCAGTTAATGTGGTTTGTTTCTAAATGAGGTGTAAGTGACATGATTTGGAAAAAAATGTTCTGTTCCTGAACATCTGGTGTCTGTGTCTTTACCTCTTTATGGTAATGAGTGAAGTCACGAAGCAGGTGGAATAAGAACAGATCGTTTTGATAAAAAAAATGAAATAGGTTAAAGGAAGAGGTAATAGAGTTTAGTTAGGCAACTGGACATTCGTTTTTTTTGGGAAAACTTTTCACCTCTTATCCAAGAGGCTTCTTCAGTTCTGTTAGTGGGGAGTAACAGAAGTTCTATCCTGTGAGTGGGGAGGAAGGGGTGTTTTAAGTCCCTCCTGTTGGTTGGACCTGGGGACACCTGTGAAGTGTGGTACCAGTCGTTGGGTGGGTATTGATGGGTCGTTACCGTCATAATGGGAATGGTTTTGGTCACACGGCTCATTAATATGTGAAACTGGTTGATGAGAATGGAATCTTTTGGGAATTGTTCCCAAAAGGGGTTTGTAGGTGGGTAAAAGGTTGTGTCTCAAACCACCACCTCTGTTGAGGGATGGATTTTTCCAGGTTGACAAAAATGGCTTCATTAACACCTCTCTCAAACCATCTGTCCTCTCTGGCCAAGATCTGAACATCTTGGTCCTTAAAAGAGTGGTTGATGGCCTTTAGGTATAAGTGGACGACTGAGTCCTGACCTGAGGTGTTGGCCTTTCTATGTTGGGCCATGCCTCTGTGTAATGGCTGCTTGGTCTCCCCAATGTAGAGGTCCGAACACTCCTCGCTGCAGTGAATGGTATAAACCACGTTGTCCAGCTTGTGTCTTGGGATCTTGTGTTTGGGATGAGACAGTTTCTGTCTCAGGGTGTTGCCGGGTTTGAAATGCGTACGGACGCGACGTAAGGAATTACGACATTACCCTTTCCGTTGCCCTCCCTCTCTGTAGGCCTTTCCTTAGTGGTTTTAAGAAAGGCCCATTTGGGTGATGTCAGGCACTCCAGAGATTCATGTCCTAGCTGTAACTTGTATAGTAGATAGTACACGTGGCAGTGTTGGCCTAGTGATTAAGGGAGCTTGCCAATTTGCCACTGAGGTGCTCTGAGGAGCATCACTCCGACCCACATAACTTCCACCCACAGGAAGGCTGACAGTGTGGAGCAGTGTGATTTGGGTGGTGCCAGCTGTCCCTGTCACCCAGCAACCGCGGAGCAGATGTAGATTGAATGAATAAAACATAACACACATACAAAACTAGGAGTACCGCTTTTTTGTTTGTTTGTGCAACAAAGACTAAACTTAAAGTTGTATTGTAGATTTGATTTCTGTACTGAAGGGGAAATTAAAATTTTTTTTGCCAGTATTGAAAATATTTCGATTAAGCTAAATTTGTTTTTTTTTTTGACATCATTGTGAGATTGTGATTCACACCACAGCACACCTCTGTATTTAACCCATCACCAAAGTGAAGCGCCCAGGGAGAAGGTTGTGGGGACAATACCTTGCTCGTCGACCTCAGCGATTGCTTGGCGGTTGGGGAAATTTGAACCGGGGGCAAGTCCGCTTCCTTGACAACTAGGCCACCTAGTGCCCTGAATGTGCCGTATATATGTCAACAAAACAGCATGTTTGTGGGTAAATTCTAGCCTTAAATCTACAACACACTCACCTAGCCCCTCCCTCCTTACCACCTGGTATGAAAACCATGTTGTTGACTGGCATCACTGATTCGTCCCAGGTTCTAGACGAGATATCCTTCCCAACACAACCCTTACTGTTTATCCAGCGGCACCGAAACACACAGGCTTGTGCTCCCTAGTGGCTGGTTTCATCAGGATATTGACTCTCATCAAATAAATCTCACCATTTAACTACTTTCCACGGTATTCTATCCGCTGTTAAAGGCCTGTTTTATTTTATTTTTTTATTCAGTCGACCAGACCTTCAGGAACCTTGTTTCATTCACTCATGTTTATTCATCTGGGAAATAAATCAATTTCTGTGGTGTTCAGAGGCTTGGGAATGCTCTGCTAAAGATTCCAGCATTAACATTTTTCATTAAAGATGAAAAGGTCCTTCTTTTTTACCGCCGCACATCAAGAATAACACTGATATTTGAGGAGCTTGTAATGAGCTGGTACAATGCCAAGCAGCAAGGGCGTCTCGGTGGTTTACGAGCGTTTCTTTCTCATTAAGCCGAGGTCAAGGCCTGCAGCAGGAGAGAATCTTCAAGCTCCAACTTTGCTCATTAGTGTTTCTTTTTCCACATCAGGGACATCTGTACAGCTGGACTCTGACTTCAGAGTTGGACATGTGTGTACAGTCCACTGATTGGACCTGACAGCTTGTTAGTTTTCTGTTATTAGCATTTCTGAGTCTCATTTAAAAGAATGTGCATGTGCATTCGAGTTATCGTATTTTTTCCAAATTTTTCTTTTTTTTTTTTTAAAAGTGAATTTCTAACAAATCATACTTGAAACAAAGAAAAGCTAATTACAAATTATCTAGAGTGTAGTGAAAAAACACCTGTCAACAGGTGACATATATAGCTTAAGTTAGCAAACAAAAGGTTAGACAGAACACCCGCAGAAAGATCACTACAATCTCCATTTATTCATTGCCATCCTCATATCTGTTACTGCATTGCAGGGGCAGCAGTCTCCACAACTGACACCCAAATCACACTCCACCTTAATGTGAGCCTTCCTGTGGGTGGTGAGCCCAAGGAAGTTATGTGGATCGGGACGATGCCATGATCAGAGCACCTTAGTGGCAACCTGTCAGCTGGTGGTTTAGAACCTGAAATCTTGCAGACACAAGTCCACTTCAACCCCCAGACCACTACTGCCCACCTGACTCCAGCTTTGTGTTAGCAAAACATAGGGAAAAGATTTATTTTTGCCTGAGTATATATTACAGCAAAAATGTATATTGCATTTTTTACAAAAATGTAAAAATGAATAGTGCCCCGTAAACAAGTTTACGCTGCTGTTTACAACAGGAGCAGATGCAGGTACATCCTAAAGCAGGCTTTGGCAAACTAGGGATAAGACTTAGTAATCCGACACACCAAAAATTATGTAATTGGTTTGTATTGTGATTATATTTATTTTTTCCCTACATTTCCTCTATATAAAAATATTTTCATATTTCAACTTGTGCTCTGGAAAATATAGTTGCAATAAATTTTAATAAATAACCTTAACTAAAGACAAACAGGAGCGTCCAACAGTGAGGTCGACAAATATCTGCAGGTTAAAATAAAAGATCAATATAACGGACATGTAAGTTTGCAATGCAAGACATTATCATGTCAGTAAAACTGTATTATAATTATTGTTAAAAAGTTAGAGACTTAAAGGCAACTTCTTGTAAAAAAAACAGCTTCGGAGGAACATAAACCTGAAGATCTATTCTTGTGGATCCTTTAATCCCTGTTGGGATTTAATGTTTTTCTACCTATAATGAATGAAATGCAGTAGCTCTCAGCATCTACAACAGTCAATATCTATTTATCTGTCTGTTAACACAGCACTAGAAAAGCCCAGTTGGCAATTACTGGCCTGTAATTGTGGGTGACCGCACAAAAATGAGTAAGTGGTTGTGAAATACTGGACCACTTTATTTCTGACTGAGCAGCTCTGAGCTGATGAAGGGTCTGCTGCCAACATTTAGTGCTTCCACTGACTGTTAATCCGAGCCACGGATTAAAGCACGTCTGCTTTTTTTCAGCTTCTTTTCCGGAGATTTCCGCCTCACCGTGCAGCTGTTTTTCATTCCTGTCACAAATCGAGACACTGTCTTATCTCGGACTGAAAAGTAGTTCGACGCAGGGGTGCACATTTCAGAGATTATTTCCAGCACATAACACACACAGGGGGCAGCGTTGTTAATTTCGGGTTGAGTCTCATCCATATTAGACAATGCCTCTGTGTCTTTTACCACCAGATTAGTGCAAAGAAAGACTCCTGTTCTGCATGTAACCCAATAAACCCCAAGAGGACAGGTGTTTTACTGCAGTAATTGTCTTCTCTTTCTCGTGATTGGTGTCTTTTCCCACAAACAGGCAGTGACTAATGCTATGATAATAGCATAGGCACTGAAGACACAGGTGTTGTATACGTTTTCTACAGAACAGCCAATGAGAGCTGTTCCGGATTTTTACTTCTACAATACAAATTAATTTACCTCATTTACTTGCGTTATCATTTTCGTCCATTTTTGGTTGGAGTGGTGGAGTGAAAGGGCGGTCCCTAGTGGTCATTCTAAGGCCAGTAACATGGCCAAATTGGAAACAAAAAAACTTCAGAGCCTTAATTTTGTATCTTAATACCTATGACAAAAAATTAAAATGTCCACATGTTTCTGGTAACAGTAAAAAAAATATATATGGTTGGATGGTCAGAAATGTGGATGATGCAAGAGATTGATCTGTTGTGCTGAAGATGGCTGCTCCATATTGTATGCAGGGTAGGCTGCAAGGTTAACCCTACTGTCATTTTATCTCACGCCACAACTCTGAATGTGAGTTGTCAAAAAAAAGTGTTTGATTTGTCACAAAAATGGTTTTGCACATGATCGTCCTTGACCATTCGAGTAGCTGATTGATGACAACAGTCCAAAAATGTGGCCATGGTTTTACTTTACGTCACTGATACAGAGTTCCCCCTTTAGTCTTCTACAGTGGACAAAATGGATTCTTAATATTGCTTTAGATCAGTGGTTTTTAACCTTGTTGTAGCTACCGAACCCCACAAGTTTCATGTGCGCATTCGCTCAACCATACCTAAGTAGGGTGAGTCGGTGTGTCTTGACCTCCGTGGTATCTTGACCTCCGCGGCAGAGGCTTCACTGAACCCCTGAGATCGATCCACCGAACCTCTAGGGTTCGATCGAACCCAGGTTAAGAATCACTGATTTAGATATTTGCTTGAATGTGTTGAAGCAACAATTTTTTAAATGTAATTTAATTCAAATTTTCTTTTCTCATTTATTAGAATAGTGTGCAGTACACACTCTATAAAGGCTATTTCTAGGGATGTCCGATATATCCGTCCACCGATAAATATTGGGCCAATATGTGCATAACTTCTAATATCGGATCATATCGGTATTGGTTTTTCCACCGATATTCATAATCCAATGCTGCAAAGCCGCAGTCTCGGCAAATACACTGGACTTCCTCATGAGGAACTGAGTCAGCAGTACTAACACTCTGACCAGCATGTGATTAATGATGTCATTTAAGGGGACAACTATAATGACTGATGCTACAGTAACTGTCCGTAGTCTGGAGTTTTTTGTGGACAGAAAACTGTAATTCTTAATGACTGCAAGGAGCTGGTCATGTGAGGGTGGGGGAAGATGTTAACACTTTATCATGAGGCATTTTTATGCAGCGAAGTAGAGAAAAAAAACACGGGATGAACTCAGTGAAAAGGCAACACAGCAGCAGCAGCTCTCACCCTCTCTCTCTCAAAGACTCAGAGTTAAATATTGTAAAGAACAGTTGAGAGCAAAGGAGTTAAATATGATAAAGAACAGAGAACAGAATTCAGACAAACTTCACGGAGTTCATCGTCTTGGAGAACCAGCCGTTCTCTCCCGTTCAAGACGCTGTTTTTACTAAACGTGGGGAGTTTCTGTAGCCGGGCTACTGTAATGTCAGGACTAATGGTATTAGAAATAAGTATGCTGAACGTACGATGCTGAAATCTTTTTTCTCTCATTAAAGAGGGTTTTTTACTCTTATACTGCAGCTGTTTCTATCTGTGCCCATTTATATTGACTATTGTTGTGAGGCTGAATGAGCCTGGCTTATAATGTTAATCAATGTTTCTGGAAAGTTCTTCTGTCCAACACTAGACATTTCTTGCTTACATCAAATGCTGCACAAAGAATCATAGGACTGTTTCAGACAAAATGGTAAAAAAGAAATGTGTAATTTTTTCTATAACTTATATTGAAGTAGTACTGGTATCACACTAATTGAGGGGAAATTAGCTGCCTATATCGGTATCGGTTCATATCGGTATCGGGAATGAAATGTTTGGGCAATATCGGTTAATATCTGTATCGGTAAATGTTATCGGACATCCCTAGCAATTTCAACATAATAGACTTAAATATAATTACATAAAAATTTTCTACACTATAGAAAAAATATAGAACAAATCACCGACTATCTATGAGTGTGTATTTACAAAATAATCTCTGTTTTGGACCATGGCCCAACACCTGTTGTCTGACCCTGGTTAATCCATCACCTTCCCTCCACCATACAGTTGCTCAGTCTCTTACCTTGTTCATTCATTATTGTACACTTGTTTTTTTTCCTGTTTCCTATTCTTCTAAGTGGCCCCATTATATTCTCATTTTAAATTTACATAATACTGAACCCATTTGGGAAGGTATTATTAATCAGCACAAACAAAAAACAGGTTGGCTGGGAAAACATTAACATTCAAACAAACCATGGCGTGCTCCATGAGGACGTGTGCACAGCTTAGCCCAGTGGTGGCCAATCAGGAGGAGGGAAGGAGCCAGCATAAAAATGGTGGAAGTTCTACTGCTGATCAAATCAATTAAAAAACACTTTGTTCATCTGCAGTGGACCACAGAGCAGGGATGGATAAAAAGTTGAAGAATAAACCTCTCTGTATCTTCTACTCTGACTCCAACTACCTCCATGTCCATGATGCATCCACTAACCTCCTCTTTGTCTCCTACCTGCTCTTCATCAGAGCATGTCAAGGAGGAGCTGTCTCTTATACACATCTGTGTTGTCCCTCTTATCGTCTCATTCCTGATCCCGTCCTTCCTTGTCTCTCCTAAATAGAACCTCAGCATCTTTAACTCCTCCACCTCCAGCTCTGTCTCCTGTCTTCTACCTATTCCTGGTGTCTCTAATCCATCCATCATGGCTGATCTCACAACTGTCCTGTAAACCTTCCCCTTCACCAGACTGAAAACATCTGACATGGTGGCTGAGGTGACCAGAAGAGATGAATGTTACGTCACATAGGAATTAGCCAGATGTGATGATACGTGACCTGCTCCGTTACCTAACAGTCGAACAGTTAAAGCTGCAGAGAGAGGAGGAGGAGGAGGAGGAGGAGGAGGATGGTCCGCCTGGATGAACTCTCTGCTCTCTGGTAGAAATGACATAACAGCCTCAGACCGTGCTCTCACTGCAGAAAAAAAAAAAAAAAAAAAAAAAAAAAACATGCGAAGAGAGAAACACCAACCAGCTTCAACTTGACTCTGTCATGTTGAGCCTGCTGCCTTTTGTCATAGATGTAAGGTCTATGTATAGACTCAGCTGGAGGCTGATGGAGAGAAAAAGAGAGCAAAAAAAAACCCCATCCTCGTCTAGATGAGGCGGAGAAGTGATAACAATATGATAGA
Source organism: Paraplagusia blochii (assembly GCA_016785265.1). NCBI lineage: Eukaryota > Metazoa > Chordata > Actinopteri > Pleuronectiformes > Cynoglossidae > Paraplagusia > Paraplagusia blochii. Next base: position 50,040 of record JAFBJS010016786.1, on the reverse strand, counting down.
ACACTGCGGGAGATCGCACTATTTCCTCCATATCGTTAATAAATAATGTAAAAATACTTTAAATAATGCAAAACTATTCACTAAGGTGTCCTTAACTAGAGAAAAATCTGCTCTGCCCATGTAAAACAGGTTTTAAGGGCTGTTAGCTACAGCAGCTAAACTTTGCTCACGATAACACAGCGTATTATACACACAACAGTACACTTAGTGTACACACGCAGTACAATAGGTTACAGATAAACAGCTGAATTGTTTTTCAATATTAAATGCAATTGTCTACACTGCAGTTAAAACACAATGTTGCAGTTACTAAAATTAACACATGGATGAGACAAGTGTTAGGAAAAGTCTAATTTCCATTAATAACCCCTGCATTACTCTTCTACTCTTGTAGTACTAATTTAGTGTATAATAAAGTGTACATATTTTTTGTATATAATTTACCATGTCTGTTATTACATTATTACAGTACATTATTATTACTAGGGATATTGGAACTATTTAATGATAAGGATCTTGTCTAAACTCTTTATTTATAATTCCAATATCAATTGAACGTTTCACAAAAAGACTCACAGTATGGTGCATTTGGGTGGCAGTCGTGGAGACTGCTGTACATGACACCTGCCAATATATAAGGATGAGCATGAATAAATGTATGCATATCAATCAATATTGAGGTAAATTTCTTCCGATGTGATTCCAGCCTATTTGGCAAAACCCTAACATGGCCTCATCTTCTCCTTCCTTTCCTTTTGGCTTGTCCCTTATTTAGAGGTTTACACAGCAAATCAACATTTCCATCTCCCCCTGTCCTCTTTATCTTCAACTCTGACTCCAACTCCCTCCATGTCCTCCCTCACTGCATCCATCAATCTCCTCTTTGTCTCCTACCTGGTAGCTCCATCTCTAGGATCATTCTCCTACCAATG